>OY723387.1:51339810-51642310 GCA_963210295.1 Ophion ellenae
GATTATGTAGCATATATTGAGGCCACCACTGTGACTGGTAAAAAATCGAGTTTTTTTTTGCATTTTTTTCATAGGGTACATATTCAAGAGTATGGGAAGAAAATGTTGAGTTGACATATCGAAAGTTGACCAAGGTACATATGATTTAGTGAGAGCAGGTAGCACAACGATTTACGTATGCTAAACCTACCAATCGCGTTTTGCTTAAAACGATTTTTCTCGACCGGTCTGGAATCATAACTTTAGGTGTATCTGACCGATTTTCAATTTTTTTCAACCAAAGTTTCCGTAATTGCAGTCGCTATTGTTGTGCGTAGTCGTTTTTTTTTCAATTTATTATTTTTTAAGCCCCGAATGGTAGTAAAATTTTCGCCAAAATTACTGGTTTTTTTTAACACCCGCGACTATGTGATTTTTTTCTGGAAAAAGCCACAAGAACGACATTTATATAGATTATAAAATGTTCTATTTTTATTTTTTAGACCATCCATTGTCAAGTTATCGATCCGGCCACATTTTTTTACAGAGGCTTCATTATCGCTTAATAACGTTGTTATTTTTTATTTTTAAAATTGAAACGTATACGAAATATGTCCAATGTATGTATGCCTATTAACATATATGTTTTCCATATCCAAAATAAATAATCTAGTAGACAAAAAAAAACAGAAAAAACACGACTTTTCTCGGCCCGGCACAGTGGTGTCCTCCCTCAAGTATTTAGCTGCAGGATAGTACATTCAATTGAATAAGAATGAGAAATATGTCGGAGAATTGAGAGATGTGGATTCCATTATCAGGTTTAATGTTCTTTCGGAGAGATCACGATTTTCGTGATTTGTTTATAGAGTAGTTGATTATTTACGATGTTGTTTATTTGTGTATAGAGTGTGTCTGTACACAGTATAGACACTATATATTTGTGTATTTGTCTGGATATCGTACTTTCAATCTAACCCTTCGTTGGCATATTCATATCTGGGTCAATTTGACTCGGATACTACTTCATCCACCTGCCATCAAAAACCCTTCGACCGATCGTTTATGAAAAAAAATCAGAGACACACTTCAAACATTTCTTAATATATCTGCATAATTAAAATTCGGAAAGTATACAGTGTAATTATTGTAAAAAATTATTCAAAACTTTCAATTTTGCGCAAGTGAGAATTTTATTTCAAATTCGTCTGGATCAAAATGACCCGGTGTGTCAACGTAGGTTTTCATTTGATTTAGAACTTCTATTATATACACGACCCCTTCGATTACGTATTCGATTCTTCGATAAATTTAGTTTTCGTCGTCGCTTCCCTCCGGGAGGGGCTTCTCCGTTATCTTATGTGATTCTCCGTTATCGCGAGAATTACGTAAGTTCCTGAAACGACGCACGGTGTTATGAAGTCACGCGGAAGAAACGTGAAATAATATAGGGTGTCTCAGAATGACCTGATATTTTAATTCATCAATAAAACGTATTATTTGGTAAATATTCGGAAATGTCACTCCTGTCAGAATCGAGCTGATTTTTTTAGTGTGGTTTCTTACAGTTATAAAACATCATATTTAATATTGTTGTGGCAGCGCATCAACAATAACAATGTCAATACATTTTTTTATACAGATTTTGATTCGTTGATCTTCCGAACGTTTTTTTTAAGATTTCTAAAAGAAATATTCTGTTCTTTCAAAATACAATAGACATACAAAGTATTTTGACAATTCTTTGTTATAAAATTGTTGAAAAGCATCGAAGATAGCATGTACGCGTTCACTGTGCGCGGTGAAAACTCGACGAAATAGAAAATCTGCAATATATCCAGCCACATGTGGTAATCACGTCGTTCGAATTTTGGGATATTGCCACGAACATCGCGCCATATTCTTTCAATATTTTGTGTATATGCTCCCGAATCTGGATCGACGAAATTCAATTAATGTTTTTTAAATTTTAATATAACAAGGGGTTAGGCCACTCTGGAGGCCGAAAAGATAGGCCTTTTAGGGATTTTTCTTCAGAAAAACTACAAAATAAATCGAGATTACAAAAAAGGGTGTTTATCGTACATAGCAGGGACTGTATACAATAATTTTTTTGAAGCGATTAATTTCAAAATGGCCGCTGTGCAGCGTTTATCTCAAAACTGTATTTTTTAAGTTGGCCGGAATAATAACGCAGACAATTTTCAACCGATTTAGTTGAAATGTTGAATATATCTTGCAAAATGCATTGTCTATGGAAGTACGTAGGTTTTTTTTTGCATAGTTCATTTGTTATTAACAATTATCTGACAATTCTTTAGGCAAATTTTTCACTTTCCATAAATTTGCCAAAAAACTTTTTAATAATAAATGAATTATGCAATATAAAAAAAAAATCCTACGTACTTCCATAGACAATGTATTTTTCAAGATATATTCAACATTTCAAGTGAATCGGTTGAAAAATGTCTGAGTTATGTTTCCGGCCAACTTAAAAAATGCAGTTTTGAGATAAATGCTGCACAGCCGCCATTTTGAGATTAATCGCTTCGAAAAAATTATTGCATAGTCACTGATATGTATGATAAATACCCTTATTTGTAATCTCGATTTATTTTGTAGTTCTTCTGAAACAAAAAATTCCCAAAAATCCTTTTTTTCGGCCTCTCGAGTGGCCTAAGGTCTTAATATAAGGTTATTAAAATATAACTCAATATAAGGTTTTATAATCATAAATAATTGATAAAAAAAATGTACAGCCTCTTTTTAGCGGGAGTGACACTTCCGAATATTCACTCAATACCCAATAAATGACCGCCGCGTCCCTGTTTGCCCTGTTCACTCTTTTGACGAAATTTTCAACGATATTTTGGCATAATTACGACTAATTTCATTAGTATGGCAGTTGCACCATCTTGTTGAAAGACTATATCTTCCAAGTCCATGCCCTTTATGCCATTTATCGGATATGGTGTTCCACACATAACCTCCCCGTTTCTACCTTATATTAAAATAAAAACATTCGTACTTTTCAAATAAACAAAACGTTTTATCAATGAATTAAAATGTCAGGCCATTTTGGGTCACCCTATATGTACCCGCTACAACGTATAATATGCAGGTATACGGAAACGTCAGGAAGGTGAAGCGCAATAGCGGGTTGGGTTGCCGAAATGAAAGAGACTCACGAGAGTACGGTGCAACCGCGGCAAGAGGGAAAAGGAAACCCCAAAGTGAAAGAGAGTCAAGTCAAAGTTACGTACAACACGCGATACACGAGGTTGAAATAAAAGTTGGAAATAAGTATGCACGAAGAAATTAACACTCTTATAATTATAATCTTATGCCAGGAGAGAAAGGGACGAGAGCGGGAGGGGGGGGGGGTTAAGGGGCACGAGGGTCAGGGGGGATCTTTTTCCAACGTTGGCGCCTCTAGCAGGTTGTACTCATTTCGCTTACCGTCTCTCCCTAGCACCCCCGACACGACCACTATACCAAGGCGTACTCTAATTGCCAATGAAAAAGCTTTCGAGCTTGCTCGCGCCTCCCGCCGGATATTCTACTTCGCAAAATTCATAAGCAAGATATTAGTACGGTCGGGATGAGGCTCTGGAATTTTCCTATTTGCTTCGTATACCCTCTTAAAACCGCGGGAAACGCATCGCTCTCCGGCTATAATCTTCGCGTGCATATTGAAATTCAAGTATTTGGTGCTCTCACGTTTGATTTAGATACAACTAATCGGGCTGGACTGAAAATGGGAATTTGAAAAAATTCAAACAGTGGCGAAAGTTGTGGTGATGGCGTATCGAGAAGCTGCTGTTTGCTCGTTGTCGGAGATTCTTCATTTTATGAAGGATTGGAAATCTTTGAGTAATTAGCACCCTGGAGCTTCAATTCCCTCGTTTTAATTACAATGCCTCGGGGATAACTCCGATATTTTGGATTTTTAGAACTACGTACGTTTTAGTATAAAATAGAAAAATATCCGAATTGTGGAATCAGATTATATTGGATTGTCCAGAAAGTTCGTGCCGATTATTCAGTGTGCCAACTACCGAAAATCGCTACGACATTTCCGGACAATCCAATAACTGAAAAGAATTTGAGGGGGAGATTGGGCGAGGAAAATATTGGCTGATTTTCAGCATATTTTTTTTAAGGAAAGATGTTCTCATAATTGTTTAGACTTAGGGTATGTTTTATTACTGATGTTCGGTGTTACATGGTATTTTTTTTGTTGATCTTTAAAAATGGCGGAGGTGTGGCACGGTCTTCTAAACTGCATTTTCAAAACTTGCGTGACGTATAGCTAAAAAACTGACCGACCGATTAGGATGAAATTTGGTATTAATCTTTCTAACCTTGTTGCCTATCAACATGACCCTAAGTAGAACTTGGGGTCATGATGTTGACCCTAAATAAAGCTTAGGGTCATGTTGTTCACCCTGAGTGAAACTTAGGGTCATGTTGTTCACCCTAAGTAAAACTTAGGGACAGGTTGTTCACGCTAAGTAAAACTTAGGGTCATGTTGTTCACCCTGAGTAAAACAGTCATGTTGTTCACCCTAAGTGAAACTTAGGGTTGACACCAAGTGAGGGTTGATCCTAAATAAAACAACATGACCCTAAGTGAATATCGTTAAACATGACCCTAAATGTTTCTGAAATTAAAAAAAAAGTATTTTTTATTGCAAAATGTAGCCATTTTTCAGAAAATTCAACCTTTTTGTTTCAATGCGTATGATTTTATAGATTTTCAACATCTCTCACATTTTCGTGGTTCATATTCCGCGTATGAGTGTTAGTGAAAGAAAAATGTTTGTTAATTTTTTTTCAGATTGATCCCGCCGGCGCTACGTGTCACGCCGTCTCACAACATCGGCCGCAACCCGTTTAAAAGAGCGTGCCATACCTCCGCCGTTTTGAAAGATTGATAATAAAAAATACCATCTAACAGCCAAGAGTGGGACCAAAATATGCCCTAAGTCTCGAAAATAGGGAAGAAATATTTTCTTTTAAAAAAATCCAGAAAATCAGCAAATGTTTTCCTCGCCCAAATATATCTCCCCCCTCAAGTACTGACGGAGGTCAAAGTACCTAAACCTGGGACTGAAAACGCCCGTCCCACAACTCTCCAACCCATTTAGGCAATGCTAATTATTTACCCAAAGAGTTTAGAACCTCGATTAATCAGATCCAGGATGTGCCACGTGATTTGAGCGTAGAATTCAAGATATCAAAATGATTGCTGAGTCGTTCGAGATAAGCGGATTCAATTTGTGGGCATACTTCATTTGAGCCTATTTCGGTGGCTGTGTTCGTTGACCGAGTTTCGAAATAAATAGAGATCCGTCAGATCAAAGCAGCCAATCTACTTGGCAACGGTTTCCCCCCTTGCACATCGTTATTGCATTCGTACATCATACTGCAGTGTGCAATATACCCTAGAGCTGGAATTTTTCGTCGCCGATACCGTTATGGGCTGGATGGGATTCGAAAAAAGAAGAAAAAAATGCGGCCATCCTGATATTTAGACCGTAGTAGGTTGGCGCTTACAGCTAGACCGATTTGTACGAACGAAACGAGAGCATCGCCAACAGGGAGGAGAGTTTTCCGCCTATTGCAGATTTGGTATCTGGCAGTACTGCGAATAAAATTTCAACGAGTATCCAGTTTCGAAACTCTTCGCTTCCGCTCACTGTACCATGCTTTATGCTTCTTTTTTCTCAGTTCGCTCACAATCCTCGCATTTTTCAACGATCGAACGCCAACGTGGTTTTTTTTCTCTACTTGCGTTGTGAATGTGCACTTTTCTCGGTTATGCTGTGTAAAGTATGCGCACAAATTCTTTAAGGGAGGACACCACCGTGACGGGCCGGAAAATGGTCGTTTTCTTCAAATAAAAATTGTCCACTAGGTTATTCATTTGGGATTTGGAAAACGAAATGTGATTAAGCAATGTGAAAAAAAAAATTGAAAATTTACAACGTTATTGAGGTATAATGGAGCCGCTGTGTAAAAAATGTGGTCCAACTTGCGGATCGATAACTTGACAATGGTTGGTGTGAAATATAAAAATAAAAAAGATTTATAATCCGTTTGCCGAGGAAAAAAAAACACAATGGCGTGCGTTTAAAAAAAATTGTAATTTTGACGAAATTTTTACTTGGGGAGCTTAAAAAATACTAAATTTCAAAAAAACAACAATAACAGAAATGTTGGTTTTTTTTAAATTGAAAATCGGACAATTATAGCTAGAGTTATGATTCCAGTCAGGTCGAGAAAAACGCGATCGAAAGTTTTAGCCTACGTAAATCGTTGCGCTATCTGCTATCTCCAAATCTTTTGTAACTTGGTCAATTTACAATATTTTTACTCGGAGTATTATCAGGGATTTTCATCTTTTGATAATTTTTTTAATCGTAGGTTTCAATTGTAGGTTAAGAAAGGTCCCTAATGTGTTCGGTAGAAACATTGCTTAACCGACAATTCTGCAATTCTGTAACAAATCAACACTAATTGTAAGAAAAAAATATCGAATTGTTATTTGATAATTTTGTCTCACAATTAAGGAGCTATACCAGTGTGACACTTTCAAAAAATCGATTTTTTTTGCCTTTTTCAACAGTTTATACTTTCAAGAATATCATTATCATTTATATAATTTATATCAATATGATTTTATCTTGCAAAAATCGATAGTTAAATCTTTAAACGCGTTTTTCTCGAAATGAGATTTTTCAAATTTGCTGACATTGTAACTCAAAGATCAATTATCCGATTAACTTGAAATTTGAACTGAGTACTCTTGAATATATTTACTCTAGAATGACGTAGGGTATTTTTGATTGGATGAAAATTGACGATTTGGCATTGAAAAAAACGACCATTTTATAGGCAAGAAAACAGACTTTTTTCATAACTACACCACATTGTTAGATTTTGAATTTTTCGAAAATCCTACGTCATTGTACAGGAAATACCTTCTAGTTTAACGACATTTTTTCTTTTTTCGGTTTCAGCTACTCAATCGGCCGGAATTATGTCAGCAGTGGAGTAACTTTTTTTTGGCGCCTCCAAAGGCAGCGCATAAGTCGCTTGGATCTCAATATTTTTCTATGAAAAAATTATGTAATATAAATCAAATATAGCCAAATATATTCTTAATTTTCCGAAACATTTAATTGAGTACTTTTCTTCCGAAAAAATTCCCGAAAACCACCCAATTTTTCAGCGTTCACACTGGTATAGCCTCTTACGTGATTTGGTACGCGACCTAGTTTAAGTGAAACCTGTTCCTAATGAAACTAATGTGTTCTCGTTTTGTGATTTAGATACCTAGGTAGACATAAGTATTACAACTTGTTTTTGCTAGTTTTTTAAAATCTTTCGAAGTTTATGGATGTGTTACCGCATAAATAAATATAAAATACCAGTTGTTTATCAATAAAGTTGATTTGGAAAAGTAAAGGGGTAATATTTTTTCGATCAAAGTAACCCCAAAACAGCAAAAATCGTTGTAACTTTCCATCCCGTTGACCGCTTTTTCTTCTTCTTTAGGAAAAATGCTCCATTATGGGGTTACTTCCGATTCTCATCAAGAAAAAGGGGGGTATCAAAGTAACCCCAATCTCAGTATAACTTTGATCACGACTGATTTTTTTTCTCATATATTTTTTAATATTTTAAATTGTAATTTTCAAGATAAAAAGACCAATAAAAGTTGAGGGTCGCATTGAAACAATTTTTGTTGTGATATTATTTGAAGAAATATGTTGATTTTCGTTTCAAAATTGATCAAAGTAACCCCAATCCACGGTATCAGCCGGTGCGTCTCTCGAAATATCGACGATGCACTGGCCGTTGTTAAGGGTGTAGAAACACGAGAGTCAAAAGAAGAAATCCAGATCCTCGTTTGCCCACGCGTATCAGAAATTGCGGGAACAATGCGAAAGAAAATGTTCTCGTTCAAACGGCAAAAGAAACAGCGGCAAATAAAGGGTGCACGTGAGACAAATGTGTGTTTAAAGAGGACGATGAATGTGTGGCCTTGCCATACAACGCATAGCCATACAAAAATACGCTTGTGCATTATATAGTGGAGACTGTGGACTCTTTGTCCCAGTTACCCTCGCGCTTTTCCCTTTCGTGTTTTTCGTTGCCGTGTACTGGCATTGCTGACCCGTCTCTTCCAAGCTTGTTTTACAAGCTCCTCTTTTCCCTTTCATCACGGCTCCTGCATTGCCTGCCTGCTTTTTCTTGCTTCCTTTTTTTTTATCGACGATTACAATGTTTCACTCTGTGTACCGGTCTGCTCTTTAATCTCAAACTCGCTCTGCCGTGTGTTTGCATTTGCGAAATGACAGCGGAAAAACGAGAATAGAACATGCACCTTCGATTAGTAATGACCGGAGCGCGCGAAAATGTGTGAATTGAAAAATGCAAATGCGAATGGTGCATACTTTGCAATTGTCTAATATGAAAACAAACGTTTGATATTTGCAATAATTATTGTTTGTTCCGAATGAATTTTTAACATATTTTATTACGTACGGTAAAATAGGGTTACTTTGAACAGGTTTTGGAAGTTTTTTGTGGGTAACTTTTTTTTAACATCCGAAATTCCAGCTTTTTTGCTCCAATAGAACAATGTGTGCTTTGGCTATTGAATGTATGAGAAAGTCAAGCCCCACCAACCGTTCACAATTTGAGCTTTTTTTTTAAGTGTCGAAGTAACCTCGAGGGTGGGTTTTCTTTGACAACGCATTGAAATGCAACTTATGTCAAAGATTAAGGCTTACTTTGACATAATTTTGATAAAATTTTATAATATTTTATGCATTATACATGGAATTAAATGAGAAATGATTTTTGACAATCAAATTGTCATGTTTGTTAACCCTCCTTGGTCACTGTGGGTAAATTTCACCCATACCTAACTTTGGGTCGAAATATCTATGGGTCCTAGTTTCAACTAGGGTCGGTCCCCCAGGAGGCGAGGGTTTGAAGTGCCACTATGCCACTATTTTTTCCCTAGAAAGACCATGTCTGACGAGTATCCTGTTCCAATTTTACTTGAAAATATGGAAAATTCAGAAAGTTATGATTTTTTCAATGACAAGGTGTACTTTTGACAAATTTCCCTATTCACGATTTTTTTAAAAACATCTTGTCATTTAAATTTTGACATGCCGACCTTTCACAAATGTTCTAGAATGTTCAAAGTATTTTCTAGTATTTTTTCAATCCCGATCGGACTGATAGTGACAGCAACCATTTGGAACTTGGCCGGGTGAATTTTACCCAGTGTGACCACTGTGATACTCTACCGAAGTGTGACCACGGAGGGTTAAGGGGAGATATACACCGAGATGGTCGAGGTCGAGGATTTAGAAGCTATGAACATTCCGTCGACCGTAGAAGACCTACACTATGGGCCTGGTATCGATGATTCCATGTAAGTTGACAAATTTCATGATTTATTCATTCCCAAATTTTCAAACGCGTTTTTCTCAAAACCACGTTTTTCAAATCGGTACCCAAAATTTCTCGAAAACCAATAAACCGATTGCCTTGAGGTTTTTTGTGGTTATTCTATACACCATTATCTAGTACTTGTCATAGGATTTTTTTTTCCGTTACTTAGTTTTTGTTTTACAGGCAAAATAATAACTAATTTTTGGCCCAAAAATCACTATTTATGTTCAAACGACCGCCATTTTGTCATAAACCGATATTTTCAAAATCGGCTATGACAAGTACTAGATTATAGTATCTAATTTAATGTTTTTGTAGCTTCCATGTACAGGGATTTCCCCTTTTTACATTTCCCACCATTTTCTCCAATCCACATCCCTGATCAATCCCCACCTTAGTATCTAATTTAATGATCTTTTTGGTTTTTTTTTCAGATGATTTTTGAAGAAACCCCAGTGGGTACCGTATACGCAGATTTTTCTACGACGCTCCAAGGATCATATAATATCCTTGTATACTTTAGATATTTTTAAATAAAGAAAATTAAACATATTTTCAAATGCATATACTTTTAGATAATTAAAACCCCAATCCGAAATTTCAAATAGTTTTCCTTGAAAAAATTCACAAAAATGACCTTTCTTCCGGCTCCTAGGTGTATATCTCCCCTTAAGGAAAGGTTTCACATAATAATATTAAGTACCCATGGTACTATTATAGGCACTTAATCCGTCTTAAAATTATCATTGAGATCAAAATCAACTTGAGCAACATCAAGATCGACTTCAGCAACATCAAAATAAACTTGAACAACAAATTTGAGCAACAATAGAAAGAAAAAAGAAGGTCGCTGCGCACACATTTAATTCTTATTTCAGCGCTCTGTTAAAATAGCCCCAAAAACTGTCAAAGTTACCCTTGATGTCAATTTAACCCCGTTTTACGGTAGAAAACAAATGTATTTTGAACAAATTTGTGCAATTTTCTCGGACGTTTGAGAAAATGAAGACATATCGCGGCATTTCCACTTTACACTTCCGGTAGCCAAAGATAGTAATGGAAATTATCCATTTGTTATACTTGAATAGTAATTCCCCGGCCATGAGAGATTAGTGAATTAGTGACAAATCAGTAGATGGGCGTGAGAGAGAGGGAGAGAGAGAGAGAGAGAGAGAGAGAGAGAGAGAGAGAGAGAGAGAGAGAGAGAGAGAGAGAGAGAGAGAGAGAGAGAGACAGAGAGAGAGAGAGAGAGAGAAAGAGAGAGAGAGTGAGAGAGAGAGAGAGAGAGAGAGAGAGAGAGAGAGAGACAGAGAGAGAGAGAGAGACATAACAATCGTAAGACATATAATCGAAAAGCTACCGGGAAAGTTGGACGGCTTGCATGATTAAGATGATAATGACTCAATTTCAGTTCGAGTGACGTATATATACATACATTAACGCATACATATATGTATAGGACAAATCCTTACACGAAGCTTCATTACGAGGTGGAACACGCGGCGCTTGGGTGCCTCAAAGTTTCTACTCCAATCAGACCTTTATCTCTCCCTAGTCATCGTTGCAATGAGGCGAAAGCAGTCGGGGGTGTACGGTTTGAAAAGGTGATAGGGGAAACCGGGGGAGCTTTTCCAATCGATTCTGTCGATATATCGAGCCAAACTTTCGCCTGTTTAAGGGGTGAACAAGAGACGGGGCTGAAAAAGGGGTTTGAGGGGGTTAGTTTCTCGTGAAATTGACTCGGGATCAGGAGCATCCAGTCGGTTCGTCGACTCGACTCAACACCCCGAAGATAACTCTGCTCCCTCTCCCATATTGCCACCAACCCCTTGCCTCTTTCTTGGCGAACTGTCTGGCCTTCTCCGGCACACGGAATCCTCGAAAATTCGATTTTCTCGCGTCTCGAACTATCGAAGCGAAAATATCGCGACACTGATATCTCAACTCTGAGCCTTACTCCCCCTCCCCGTCACTCCCTCTCCCTCTTTCGCACTCGTTTCTTTCGGTAAATTGCCAATAAAAATACGTCATTTTCCACTATCTCTTATTATTATTCTTCCTCCCCGGCTCCCCCACTACGTCCGGTCTTCGATATTCGTTATTGACTTATTATTGATCAGAGGGGACACAATCTCCTCCGTGTCACAGAAAATCTTCCAAAACTACCCCGTAAGGGTAAATGATTAGGAAGTCGCGCGGAAATCTCATTTTTTGTCGAACCGCCGCGATATTCCATTCGTGAATTCGTCAGAAGTGATTCCCGACAGCGGAATAACTCACGCACCAACCCTGCTTTTTAGGCGCTTTGCCTGTTATCACGTGAAAAAAGACTTGTCACACTGTTCCTCATAGAAATATGCCATAAATGTTTTTATTCATTTTTTTCGAAATTAAATTAAAGCCACTACCATACGATTGTAGAACAGAATCAAATTTTCAGGGCGTCACGGTGAAAAATCAAGAAGGGCAAAAAATTGCCTACGGCGAAAGAAAACTAGTGGGATCGAGTATATTTTTAACAAGGAACATCACTTAAGTGTTCGCCTCCGATTTTGTTGAAACTCATATATGTGATGAAGCATTGAAAACTATTAGACACGTATTTTTTTGTTGTCGGCGAAAAAACTGTTTTAAGGGGCTATCCCGCTCTGGAAATTCCAAAAAATATTTTTTTGCGTATTGTTATAGTGTGGACTTCCACGAATATTTTGAGACCATTGGACTCTGAAATTCTAAAAGTTGACGAGGTTACACCTATTTTAGTGGAACAGCGTGCGTCGGGTTTACCGCGATCTGTCGAGTTTGAACGCGATTATCTCGAAACTACATATCTTGACACGGCGGAATTGATATCTTGAGTAACTTTCACACTATTGACTAGAATTTGCACAGTTAGCGTTGAAGCAGTAGTCATTCTCGGTTCACGATCGCATTTTTTAATTGGATGAACCATTTGTTAATAACAGTGACTTTAGCATGCTGTTTTTCAAGAGAAAAATGAGGTTTTCTTTGGAGAAGCTGTCATTTTTCGTATTTTTCGAAATTTCGAAAAGTGGATCGTGAACATATAGCCAGTTGGATATATTTGAAGAAATTTTTGTTTGTTATCGTTTCAGATTACGTTTGAGCCTGGTAGAGATCCCGCCGTTTCGGTTTTCGCCGCTGGAGAACTGCAACGCCAACTGCATCACCACGAACGATTTGAAAGATTTTCTTCCGAAAAAATTACATTGTAACTACAAACATGTGTTCAGCATGCTGGGAAAAAATAAATAATTCCAACCAATGTGTTACCAGTAAAAAATATATCATTCTGACCCCTCAAATTGGGCCCCCAGAAAGGGATATCCCGTTAAGGGGTCTTCTCACTTTAGACGCTGAAAAAGGCTATTTTCATCAATTTTTTTGATAGGTTTATATTATAGATATTGATATAAAAGTTGTTACACTTAATGAATACACTTTCGAAATACATTTAAAAAAATTTAGATTTGTTTAAGTGACAATTTATAGACGAAAATGGTAGTTAAAAAGTGAAAAAAAATGTAGGTCTGCGCTGTTGATGAAATTTCGGAGATGGATCATCCGAACAAAAAAATCAAACGGTTTTAGATTCAGTATGTTATTGGCTATAACGCATACCATACGATGTTTGATATATGCATAACAAAATGGCGGCCTTTTTCGAGAAAAAAAAACGTTTTTGCACCGTTTTTAGTAGACAAAATAGCAAATAACAAAATTTAAAAAAAATCCTTCATATGCGCTATAGCTATAGTTGTAAATAATATGTAGTTAAAATTTCATAAGGATCGGTTCAGTAGTTTCGAATATTTTATCAACAAGCCGTCAAAAAACGTTGTTTCGAGAAATACGCATTCAAAGTCTGTTCGAGTTACATAAATACATTTAAAAAATTTTTAAATGTATTTCTCAAGTGTATTTATTAAGTGTAACAACTTTTATATCAATATCTATAATACAAACTTATTTGAAAAATCATGAAAATAACCTTTTTAGCGTCTAAAGTGAGAAGGCCCTGCAAGGAGAGGAACCACCACTCAAAGAAAGCCATGTCTAACCACCCGTCAAAGAAAAGCGTGTAACCCCTTAATTAATTTTTCTTTAATACTTCTATGGTGAATTTTTCATTGCTTCACATTAGAAGAATTTTAGTTTTTGGTTCGTTCAAATTGGTGGACTGCCTATGGATAAATCTGCAAAACATCCCTCGACACGTCTTTCTTTGAGGGGTGGTTTCCGCCTCGTAAAAACGTTATTTCACCGAGAAAAAAAACGTGTTCTATAGTTTTCAATGCTTTATCCCATACATGAGTTTCAACAAAATCGAAAACGGACACTCAAGTGATGTTCCTTGTAAGTTCACGAAAAAATAATTTCACGCGGGTCGATTCTATTTCCACGAATAATTGCAGACGAACTCAAATATTCTCGAATCCGAATTCACAAATCGAATTGTACAGAAATAACGTGCGCCTCAAAGATATTCTCAAATCACATCAACTTCAATTTTCGGCTCGTGAAAATATATAAAACAACATTCAGACTAATCGAACGAATGTGGAGCCCGCTCGGAATAAAAATCGCGGCTCTTCGTCTACGGAAACAAAGTTTCCTCGATGAGGAAATAAAAGGAAGAGATAAAACGAAGAGCCTGTCATTTCGTTCCGCACGTTCGGGAAGTAATATTCCTGTGTGCACCAAGCCTTTTTATACCTCCCGGGTGGGGTAAAAACGTCGGCGCAATGCGAAAAACGAATGGAAACCGCACACATACGGCATAAAAATGCGCTCAAAGCCCCTATTTTAAAAAGCAGGTCGTCCCGTTGGATTGAAAGCTGCTGGTGCGTATACCGGCAGGAAAGCAGAAAAAAATGGCTGACTCCAGATTAGAAGGAACAGAAAAAGCAATTATATCATATTCGTATGAATCGTTTCTGAAACCATATATATCTCCAAGAAAGATAAACCATTGAGTAATCGTAAAGATGAATTTTCATCGCGAAAATATCAGTTTTGAATTGCTCAATGACTTTTCTCGTGAAGTCAATGAAATTGACGTCAAGTTATACATTTGAAAGATTGGAAACGTATGCGAAAAGAGCCAACATTTTTTAAACCTCGCTTCGAAAGTCTCGAGAAAAAATATACATTCATTTTTAGACAGAAAAAAAACTATCGTTATAAATCAGACAACATCTGATGCAACACCGATTATCGTTGAGTAATAAAAAAAACTGCATTTACATCTCATTTTCAGTGCAGACATGAAAGTCAATGAAAAAATGAAGCTTGTCTTATGAATTGTTAACATTGTTCTAAAGTATTGCATTAATACTTGCATTAATTCTTGCAATTCTATTCCTTTGTTTAGAAACCTTATATTAATGGAAAGTAACTCTACCGTTGTGACCGAGAGCTTGTATTAATTAATAATTTAAAAAATTGTAAAAATTATTTTCAATTTACAATGTAACTCTGCCCATCTAGGCGCTCTGTAATGCGGCAATTAATTTTACAAAACTAAAAATAGCCTTTGATTGTAGCAAAAGTTGAAACTGCTCATTATCATTCGGTAATAAAAATCACTATTTTACCACGTTTTTAGGAACTCGCTGCGCTTGTTGTCCGTCCGGGACAAATTTTGCAATCGATTATTAACTACCTTCCGGATGAGCTAGAGACTTGACACTTTGAACATAGCTCGGATCTGGATGACAGACAAATAAACAGCCAAGCAAGTCTGTCACAGCGAGAGAAAAAGATAAAAGAATTGTGAAAAAAATAAATGAAGAAAAGATATAGTTTAATGAAAGAGAATTTTTTAAAAATAATAATAATAGTGAATAATGCATCAGTGATGATTTCTATTAAGGTCAAGGAGACAGCCCCCCAACGCAAACGATAGCTAGAGAAAAAGGAGCAAAATTTCACACACGCAAGACTAAAAAGCAGAACATAACATTATTTAAATAACATAAAAAATTCTAACAAGTTTTTAAAATAGACTGAAAAGTATAGAATAAATTCTCCTAGCCCCATACAGATTGATAACCCAATACAGATTCCTAACCGCATACAGATTGTCCTGAAAATTTTTTATTGTGAATTTTTAATAGCTATGAAAATACTTGGCGCATGCATAGACAATGGTAAGGAGTGTAGGGAGTAGCTGTCGTTGAGAAAACTCACACGTCAGTTCATATCATTTGCAGTGTAATAAAATTGTTAGTGACTTAGGTGAACTATTCACGCATCAATTATCCATTACATGCACCCCACGTTTTTCGTTTTAAATCTTACAAGTATTTTCATAGCTATCAAAAATTCACAATCACAAATTTTCAGCACAATCTGCATGCTGTTAGGAATCTGTATTGGGTTATAAATCTGTATGGAGCTGGGATAAATGATTCTATACTCTTTAGTTCGTTTTAAAAACGTGGTTGAAAATTTTTTTGTGATTAAAATATTTTTTTTTTGCAAATGTTACAAAACATTCTCTCTTCTTTCATCCGCAATCGTATACGAATTTATTTCAGTAACTGGTAGGTCGGTAAGATTTTTCTTGTACTTTCGTCACTCTTCGGCGTATCTTTTCGGTCACCTTACACCTTACACAGCAGCGAGTCTCTCTCGATACAGCCCGTGACAAAAAAAAAATGAAAAGTATAGTCGTACGAGCAGTTTGCGGAGTCCACAGGCCCTTAGGTATAATACAGGTGCGCATAGAGCGTGGAGTGTGGACATAGGCGGAAGGGTGCTCAGGGATGGCTTAACTCCGCTATTCCGTATAACGACGTACTGATAAATATTTACCTGTCATCCGGCCACGTCTTCAGCTTTTTTCTTCTCCCCTTTTGTCTTTTTATTTTTTAATCAACGTTTATACTCCAGCCTCGTATTCCCATCCATCAACTTTAGCCACTCGCGTTAATTATTGTTATTAATTATTAAAGTATCACATTCACAGACGTTCGCGTATAAAAGCACAAAATACAATCAGAGGAAACGCGGAGTATTTACGAACGTCCGAGTCACCGCACATTTCTCGAACTTCACGACGTCACACTCGATGGAATGTCGCGCTCAGTTTAAATTTTGATCCACTGTCGGTTAATCGAGACTCGATTTATCGCGAATTAAATAAACGCAAATGTTCCAATTTTAGTCAATCTATTATTGCTTCGCACGATATTCTTTTTTTCCCTCTATCACTGATTTTTTTTTTCCCAACAGTATTCTTAGAGCAATCCTTCAACGAGATGAGGAGGAATCACAGGATTTTTCGCAACGCAGGACAGGTGTGTCGATATGTCAATAAGTTACTCTGAATATGTAGGAGATATGTGTGTTTCTTTTAATTCGTAGATTTATTTTCGGTGTGTCTTTTTCTCGCATAGTCTATTTTCGACACATTCCAACGATCGATATGCTGTGTGATGTGACCCAGTACGAAAAAGTCAACGTTCGGTTACGATCGAACTCTTGAGGCTCATTCCCTTTTCTCACGACTATACACATCGATACGATGATTTCTTTTTTGCGAATCAGAACTCTCCATTTTTACGTCTCGCGTATTGCCATTTTCATCGCGTGCGAGGATTTTTTGCCACGAGCGTCGTTTTTTAAGATCGCGTTATTGGGTATCCGAAGAATTGCGAGGGCGGAGGAACGAGCCGAGGACGAGTGTCGTCGAATTTAGGCAATCTCAGCTAGGGCTGTATGGAGCAATTGGAGTTTGGAGTGCGGAATCCACCGTCATTTTCCTCGTTGGTACAATGACCTTCTGGCGCTCAATTCCCTTTCCGCCAGGAATTTCCACAACGAGCGAGAGGGGGGGGGGTGCAGGGAGGACGAGATTTCGGCAAAGAGAGAAGAAGAGGGCAGCCACGATTTTCGACGGTGAAGCAATTTATCGTGAATTGGCTTTAGAGAAACACATACACCGTAGCCAATCTTCTCCCTATGGCCAATCAGTTCCGGTCCAAGACATTTTTCGTATTCTTGCTTGTTCTTCCGCCTGCTCTTTCCTCCCAAGAATTTCCGGCCGCCAGTACGTCGTGCAATCTCCAGCCACGATCCTCCACTCGTTTCGCAAACTCCGTCAATTTTTTCTTCCTACCACGCACTGTACAATTACACCTTTTCCAAAGCAAAGGCAGTTCTTCCACGAGTATGCAAAAATCCGTAACCCACTGCGAGCACCATCTCGATTCTCAACGAAAATATTCACCCTCTCCTCTCTGCTTTCTCAATCCTCCCCAATGACCATCGAATTTTTTCTCCGCCGATACTTCGTTCGACGTCAAAGTGCACCGAATTTTCACACAACGTTTCGCGCCCGCAACGATGCACTTTCGCATGCTTTCTCCTCTTTGCCCACAAATTCGAACACCGATAGTTACGCGAAAAATAAAACACCCCCGAATTTGCTCAGGCGAGCAGGCCATGCGAAACTACGTACCGGATATGGGAAAATTGACGAATTTATTCACCGCGAATAAATCGTGTGTGCGAAAAGAAAAAGAAGGGAGGAAAAAAAAATCGCGACAATGAGTGGGAAAGCGAGGCCGAGGTGTGCGATTCGAATTGGCGGAAAGCGACGCGCGATGTGCGAAGGCACGGCACGCGAGTTCGCCGGCCGACTGAACCTCGGTACCGACTGGTGGCCCAACACGGACCTCACCAAACTCGTATCGCGTCTTCGTTCAACCTGACGTCTGTCTCCCTCAGTCATGGGGGGGTTTCCACCCCCATCGTACGCCCCCACCCCCGACCCCTCTCACCCTTCGCCACCGCGCCGTCGTCGCGAAAGCTCATCCATGCTCCCTAGCAGCTCTATCCACATATATATAGCGACGAGTACTCGTGTATACGCTAGTCGGGAGTGGAACTAGCCGCGACTAAACTCGCGCGAGTGAGATGGGGACGCGCACGCGCATCTCGCCCTTATAACTCCACCGTGTACGTATCAGCTCCGCTACCTCAATTGTCGCGCAAATTTTATACTTCCTAATAGCCCTGTAACGCTGCGTTTGTATCCTGCGTATGTAGGGGACGTCGGGGCAAGACGATAACGCTCGGGTCATGCTCTAATAAAACAACACATCAGTCAGTCAACTTTAATTCTTTTTTTCAACTGATCACAGGGTTGCGAAATTTGTAATGAAAAAAGTAATGCATTATTCATTAGTTTTTTTACGGGTAATGGAAAAATGGTTAATTACCTATTACAACATTTCCATTACTCATTACATTACACTTTGTAATGTAAAAAAATTCCATTAACATGGAATTTTAATGGAATTAAAATTCCATGTTAATGGAATGTGTAATGTGAAAAATGTACATTACCCATTACAATGTAATGGGTGATTAATTTTTTTGTCATTACACATTACAATTTGTAATGGGAAAAATTTTCATTACAAAATGCAATGTAATGGTTAATGGAATTTTTTTACATTACGAAGTATAATGTAATGAGTAATGGAAATGTTTTACATTACAAAATATAAGGTACTGCGTAATGGAATTTGTTCACATTACTGACTTACCCACGTGGAAAAAGTAATGCATTATTCATTACTTTTTTGTCGGGTAACGAAAAAATATTTCATTACCCATTACATTACATTCAGTAATGTAAATAAATTCCATTACTCATTACATTATATTTTGTAATGTAAACAATTTACGTTACTCATTACATTATACTTTGTAATGTAAACAATTTGCGTTACTCATTACATTGAATTTTGTAATGTAAACAATTTGCGTTACTCATTACATTGAATTTTGTAATGTGAAACATTTTCATTACAAAATGCAATGTAATGGTTAATTCAATTTTTTACATTACAAAGTGCAATGTAATGAGTAATGGAAATGTTTTACATTACAAAATTTAATGTAATGAATAATTGCATTTTTTACGTTACAAAATATAAGGTAGTGCGTAATGGAATTTGTTCACATTACTGGCTGACCCACTTGGAAAAAGTAATGCATTATTCATTACTTTTTTGGCGGGTAATAAACAAATATTTCATTACTCATTCCATGACATTCAGTGATGTAAAAAAATTCCATTACTCATTACATTATATTTTGTATTGTAAAAAATGTCCGTTATTCATTACATTGGAATTTGCAATGTGAAACATTTTCATTACATTGTAATGGGTAATGGACATTTTTTACATTACAAAGTCCAATGTAATGGTTAATAGATTTTTTTTACATAACAAAGTGTAACGTAATGAGTAATGGAAATTTTTTACATTACAAAATTTAATGTAATGAGTAATGGCATTTTTTTACATTACAAAATATAAGGTAGAGAGTAATGAAATTTGTTCACATTACTAATGTAATGTAAAAAATCGCCATTATTTATTACAAGGTAATATGGATTATTATTCGTTTCCCATCGGGTCAGATCGCCCCAGTGCAAAAACCGCTGCCCCTAATGGGAAACCAATAATAATCCTCATTCCATTGTAATGAGTAATGGAGATTTTTTACATTGCATTGCATTAGCGATGTGAAAAAATTCCATTATTCATTACCTTATATTTTGTAATGTGAAAAAATTCCATTGCTCATTATATTACATTTTGTAATGTAAAAAATTCAATTCAAAAATTCATGAGTAATGGACATGTTTTACGCCACTCAATGTAATGTAATGGATAATTAACTTTTTTTCATTACAAAATGTAAAGTAATGAGTAATGAAAACAAAATGCATTACAAAAAGTAATGCATTATTTGCAACCCTGACTAATCAACATTTAATAATCTTTTAATTTTGGAAGCAAAACAATCAGCCTTTCTGATTGGTACCATACAATATATATTTTGAATTAAACCTTAATTTTTCCCATTTTACCTCGTATGCGGGGCAAGTTAAAACGGTGCTGGGATAATGATGGGAAACGAATTATTGGCATCTTTCGCATAGAAAAGTGGTTTCATTCTCAATACCATCAATTTGATGAGCCAATCGTCTAAGTTCTGTAGAATTACTCCGAATAATCTTGCTTCCGTATAATTTTGATCAATTGTAAGTTATTTTTCTTCTCCTGGTAAAAACACCGGTTGAAGAGGAACCAAATGCTTTACTAGTTCCATTTCACCCTTTCTAACGTAAATAGTGGTACGTTGTAAAATATTCCGGGTTTGCGATAGCTTGTATTCATCTTGCCCCATTAGACGGTTAACGAATTAAGAAAAAATCACGCAATAATCTTAAAAATTCTGACAAACCGTTTTTATTATATTAATAATTAGTACTGTCATTGTGCTTACCTACCTGTGTCTAATCAACAACAGCAACTCAAATAAACTGAAACGATGTTAAACTTTACGAAAAATTGCATCGTTTTGTCAAAAAATCGATATTGTTTTCTCACTCGAGATGCGTGCTTCCACCACAGTTGACACTTTCACACTCATTCACCCCACCGCCGCTCCACCAAACTCTAACTGTGTCCGGACACACTGTTTAGTGGCTAGGCTTATGATTCATCTTACCCCGCGTAGTCGTCTTGCCCCGAGTTTCCCTATACGTATAACGGTGGTTCGAAAAAAAGAGGAGATATTTCATGTTTTCGCACTTTAAACACTGATTTTACGTGTGACCAGAATTAATTCCGAATTTCAACCCTCCAACTCAAGGCTAAGGGTAGCGCGGGATAATTTGATTCCCTGTTTGCTGTACGGACAGAAAAGTCGCTATTTACGCTCGGAGTTTAATGACGCAATCGCTAATTGGTATTTCTCAAAGGGGATTGGAGATTCTCAAAGCTGACCTTCTACAGCTTTGAAAAGCTCCTTTTAATTGCAATCAAAGGGGCTTACGGTTGAAGTCCGATGCAAAAAGATGCAGGATCGAGAAAGGTTCGAAAGGATACTCTTTTCTATAGTTTAAAAAGAAAATATAATTGGAACTCGGAGTTTTGAAGAATTAGGATGGGGGAGTTCGTCATTGAATGGAACTTCCCATGGAGGAAAACCATTTTTTAATTGAGCTTGCAGAAAATACGTGATGAGAAAAAATAATTTTCAATGCTGATGGTTTAGTGTTTATTTATTTATAAAGATATTATGATGAATATAATGTGGGCTTTCGACAAAATATTGTGTATTGTGATAAAGCTATTATTTTTAATGTATTGTGGCCTTTCACAGTACATTAATTATTGTATTACACATAAAATACACAATTATTGTATTGCAACCCCAAATAGTATCTGTCTGAATAAGTGGTACTTCAAACCTGCCCCCTTGATGAAAGAAAAAAGCAAACGATCTACAAAAATCGAAGAGAAATATTTAATACAAATGGTTTTTCATAACGACTAAATCTGCAAAATCGTCAGCAATTGGATATTTCGCGAAAAAAAAAGTATCGCGATAAATTCGGTGCAATGATAATCATACTCTCCGAATCAGACACTGGCAGGGAACAGTACTTTGGTGTCCGACTTGGATTTTGTGAAAACTTATGTATATGGTGGAGCCGCCATACTCAAAGTGTGCCCCGCGGAGCCCTGGGCTTTCTCAAGGCCTCTACTAGGGCTCCGCCGGAAAAAAAAACAACTTCATACCTCCCGATAAATGGAAACAATTTCATCAATTTACAGTGGAATTAATACATTGTTATGCAAAGTACCTATTTTTGCATGATTTTCATTAAAAAATTAACATAAAACCACGTTTTCATTTTTTTAGGATTCTGTAAAATATTTAGTGTTTCAAAAGGGTTCGTTCGCCAAAAAAGTTTGAGAACCGCTGTGTGAGAACCGCTGCATTGAAAACTATTGGATACGTATATTTTTTTTTATCGGCGGAAAAACTGTTTTGAAGGGTGAAACCACCCCTTAGAATGAACTATGTCAATGATTGATTTTGCAGTTTGAGCCGCGAGGCGTCCGCTGATTTCAGTGAAACGAAAATTCTCATCATGCAAAACGATCAAAAATCCACTATGACTTCACTGGAAAAAAGAAAAATTAAGGGATGAACCACCCCTTGATTTTTTGCTCTAAAAAGGGTTGCCTTCCTAAAAGGGCTGCATTGAATTGAATACATGGGTCACAGTTTGAAGGGGGAATAACATTAAAGTTTACGTATTTTGCCAGGATAGCAAGCTTATGGGGGTAACGTTACACTTCACTTAAAGTTCCTTAGCGTGGTTGGTTGTTTTTTTACGTATTCAAAATGTGTGGCCGATTCAAAGAATTTTGACAAACTCCACATCGATGTTTAGACGATGAAAACATTCATGAAAATTTATGGTACGACTTTAAAATTCTGCCGAAAATCGAAAAACAATCGGAGCTCGATAAATCAGGCGGCAGATTTTAGAAAAAACGATCACGAAGAGAATGCGCACAGACCGAAATTTAAAATCGAAAAAAAATTAATGAGCGGCGATTGAGTGAAGAAACTTTTTTTTTCAATGTGCAAACAATTTTTGGATTTTTATTTTTTCCCCTGAATCCATATCGATGTATTTTCACCCTCTCAATACGAATTTACCAATCACTACTCCTGTAACCCTCAGTTTTAGAGAAAATCCCCAAAAGTGTGGAGAAAACGTTTCTTGCATCTAGCGGGCGTAATTTTGAGCTTTTCGAAAAAACGCAGTGACATTTGTCATAGGCAGAAAATGTTCTATCGGATAGGACCTTGAAATAATTTAAAAGCCGAAAACAAATATTTCGACTCATTTGGTAACTTTTAAAAAATATTTATACCTCCAAAATTCAAACGGAGGTGGCGTCTGGCCTATTTGAGTGACATACACTTTTTTCGAGGGTTTTGAAAAGGATTATGGTGAACGTAGAGAATGTAGCTTGATTCATTGCTATATCTCAATTAGTTTTGCCGAAAAGTCCACTTGAAACATGACCGAAAAAGAGGCAAAGAGGTATAATGGAAAAATTCGCAAAAATTGATAGTCCATCGTTTAAATTCCGTCAAAAATCATCGGAACTCCATGCATCAAATGGTATTTTAGAGAGAAAACGATAACCCAGAGAATGAGCACAGAATGGAGTTCCGAATCGGAGCGGAAAAAACATGGTCGACGATTCAGTGAAGCCACTTTTTTGGCCGAGATGGGAGAAAAATTTGAATTTCAAATATTATTTATACAAGTCGACATCAATGTATTTTTACCCTCTACATACGAATTCACCATTAGTTTCCCACAAAAGCCTCAATCTGCATAAAAAATCGTCAAACATATGTAGAATGTGAGTTCCCCTTAAGCTAACACTCCGGATAACATGCGAAAATATCTAAACTTCAATTTTACCCCCTTCAAAGTCTCTCCCCTTGCGACCAATTTAAAGTGACCCTTTTCAATGTGTGGTGAGAAGAAGAAAAAGAAAGGGTTGGTACATCCCTTAATTTTTGTTTTGTCCAAAGTACCCGTAGTGGATTTCTGATCGTTTTGCATTCGAAGAATCTTCGTTTCCGTTTCACTGAAATTGGCGAACTGCTTGCGGGCGAAACTGCAAAATTAGCCCTTGACATGCTTCACTCTAAGGGGTGGTTTCACCCCTTAAAACTATTTTCCCACCGATAAAAAAAAATACGTACCTAAAAGTTTTTTCATGCTTCACCATATACATGAGTTTCAACAAAATCGAAGGCGGAAACTAAAGCTCCTTGTGAGTATCCATCAATCGAAATTCATTTAAAAACAAAATTTCTCTTCCATTTAAAAATATCTTGTTAGTGAAATACCATACCCCTACAAAGTCTATCTTTTTGAAAACAAAATTGAATTTGAAAAAGAGCATTCGGTTGGGTAAAAATTCCCAAAAATTCAATAGACAGCACATTGGGTTAACACCCTACAAAACGACAATTTCCCCAGCACATTCGTCGCAACGATTTGACGTCGCATTTGTAAATTTGTGCGCGATTATTCGACCGTTTCGAAGATATTAAAAATGTACTTAACACCCAAGTTGCGCCATAATCAGCCGAAAATCACGGAACCGCGTGCACATGTGTACGTGTGGGTGTTGTCAGTCTTTACGAGTTCATTGGTCATGTACATTAGCTGGCAAAACCGCGAATCTTTTATACAACTAACCGCAGCTCCATTGACCCTTTACCGTCAACAATAACAATAATCCAGATGATACGCTTACACCCAGAGTACATAGCGAAGTATATACGCGTGATTATACGTTTATATGTACATATGTACATGTATGAAGTGCATGGAACGAGCAAAACCGGTGAGGTGCGACCGAGCGATCAGTTTAGCTCTGGTAAAATTGCCAATATTATCAGTTATCGGATTATTACCGTAAATTGTTCAGGGCCTGCCTCCAGCAAGTACAACGATGTGTGTATATATATATATATATATATATATATATATATATATATATATATATATATATATATATATATATACATATATATGTTTATATAGTGTAAGGGATGGTGCAGACGATGGCACAAATCTGGATTCTCAATTTTCACCCACAACCGTGTACATATATGGGTCATACCGCATGGCCGTATCCACTTATGACCCTCCGAAATTCGATTCATGATATTGGCATAACTAATCTGCCTTATCTATAAGGGCGAATTCAGCACTCAGATTAGTCGAACGATTTTTCCCCAGCTTTTACTCAATGGTAATGTTTTTATCTGTTACCTTGTCTATTTTGAAAAAAATTACAAACTTTGTCTACTGATGATATCACGAAATGTCCAGGACCGAATATAAAACTGCTGAATTTAGAACTTACCGAAATCAAAAAAAACAACGGAAATAGTCGCACATAGAAGGATCTATGTAGATCCTTCAATGGAAGCGCTTCGTCTGTATTTTCTCAGTTTTCATAGAATTTATTTACATATAGTTTATATGGATTGAATTAGAGTTGTCTGTCTGTACGTTGGCACGTTTGTAAATCAAGAAATGCTGTATCGATGTCGGTTAATCTTGTAGAGAAACGCAGCTTAGAAAGTGGGAATGTGATTTAAGATATTTAGAATTACGTTGGGCCGTTAATTACGATAACAATAAACGAGCGTATAAACAAATGAATAAATGTAATGAGAAGAGTATGTGGCTTTCGGATGGAGGCCGTGTTGAGGATCAGCGTTGTGCCGACGTTTCGCAAACGTTACAGTCTGCATCATCAGGGCTGAGAGCTCCGATACTGAAGCTCTCGTGGCTCAGGTATTCCTTGTATAGTTTCAGTCATCGTTCCAGATCAGTGCACCAGCCAATGAGATGTTTTAATTGATCAGCTGGTCAATTAAAAACATTGGATGGAGACTGGCCATGCCATCGAGTTCGATAAAGCCCAAAGTCTGACCCCATCAAACAGCTATTTTTCCAGGAAATACCGAGAAGGCTTGGAAATCCGAAAACATCCGGACAATCTAAACAGAGATGAAGGATATCACGTCAATCCTATTTGGCACACCGTCCTCCCGGTTTTTTAATTGACCAGCTGATCAATTAAAACATCTGATTGGCTGCTGCAGCGATCTGGAACGATGACTGCAACTATATAAGGAATACCTGAGACACGAGAGCTTCAGTATCGGAGCTCTCAGCCCTGATGATGCAGACTGTAACGTTTGCGAAACGTCGGCACAATGCTGATCCTCAACACGGCCTCCATCCGGAAGCCACATACTCTTCTCATTACATAAAGAGCCGTGAAAGCCTCAAAACTAAAATAAATAAATGATTCAATGAACAAACAAACGGAAAGAAATTCACGAATAATGAGAGCTCGTCCGTAGTTTTCGAATTTTCATAAATTGTGGGTACAAGGGGGAGAGAAAGAAAGATAAATAGAGAGAGAGAGAGAGAGAGAGAGAGAGAGAGAGAGAGAGAGAGAGAGAGAGAGAGAGAGAGAGAGAGAGGAAGAGGAAGAGGAAGAGGAAGAGACTTTCGCAAGGGTGAATCTCACATACTGAGCTAGGGTGTGCAGATCCTCCTCAGTCTCTTTTGTAAGATTTTCCAAAGCCCATCAGAAAATTAAGAGACAAAATGTGCAACACAGGAGGAAGAGTTGCCATCGATAGGATTTCAAGCTAGTATACATGTATATATATATATATATATATATATATATTCAGGTATACCTTCTTGTTGCTCCCCCCCACCCCCCCATATCTCCATCCACCTGGTTTGGTTGCGCAATCTCTCTTTTACTTCGTGGACCCGATATACAAGCAGCAACATTCTGCGACCAGGTGCGCCACCACTCCCGTAAGCGTACAGTAAATTTCAACTTGGCCGAACTCCGTACACCATCCTGGCCGTAGTCGCCGTCGTCGTGGTCTTCGTCGTAGTCGGATCACAAATGCAGGTGGGTTGAGGCTGCACGAGAGTATCACGCTAGCTTTATACACTTGTTTGCCGAGGAAAAAGAGGGACAAAGAAAGAGCAAGCGGGAGAAGGAGGGAAAGAGCGGAAAATGTGTGTGCAAATACATGGTCCAAGTATGGGCCATCGTGTACCGATCATTATACGCTAAGTCTTGAATATATCGGTATCGGTAAACGTACGTATAATCGCGCAACGTCTCGAGGCTCCCAGTGGTACGACTGAAGCCCCTATATCTTCACGCTGCCGGGATTTATCGAGATTCCTCTGCTTTCGTAAAAAGAAAAATAACATTGGTAGCTCACTAGAAATGAGAAAACTGTACGCTTCGAAAAATTGTTTTTTTTTCAATTTGTTTAGCCTAGTGGTTGGTTAAAAAAAATATTAAATCTTTGTAACTGACAAGGGACATCACTTAAGTGTCCTTCGATTATGTTGAAACTCATATATGTCATGAAACATTGAAAACTATTAGACGCGTATTTTTTTTATCGGCGGAAAAACGGTTCTGAAGGGGGGAAATTACCCAGCAAAGAAACTTGTCCACATTACGTCAATTTTTTTTTCTCGTGTTCTTTAAGCACACCTCTATTAGCGCCGATAATATTTTGCATCAAATCCGGCTCTACATACCTTAAAATTGATTAAAAAGTGCCTTTTCAAGCAGAAACGAACTTGTCCATTGCTCGCTGAATGAAAAATTAGTAACAGATGACCACAGTGATGACGATGATGACATCGAATGCGATTGTTGTGTCCCTGACATGGAAGAGCTTGTGTAGGATTATCAAATTGATAATTAAAAACCAATTTATATTCAATTCAAAGAATCTATTTTATTTCATAACCAGATATATCCATTAGATTTTCATTGAAAAGTTGTCCACCATTCTCATTCAAAACCGAACTTGTCAAAAATAAAAACAAACACATGGTAGCTAGTGTTTTTATTAAACTCAAGCCAGGTTCAGGCTTACATTACGAAAATACGAACTTATCTCTATTTGCTTATTTTGGTCTTGCCCTCTCGTGTAAAAAAGTAATCTATGCACAAGTTGTGTTCGCCAGCTCCTCATTTGAGTATCAGCGAAATCGAAGATGAACACTTGAGTGATGTTCCTTGTGTGTAGTACCCTTTTGTTAACATTGATAACATGAAGTTAGTTTCAATCCATACAATGAAAATATAATCACACGTGCGAATGTACTAATGATTTCATTTAAATGAACTCGATTGAATTCTGTTGGGAGACAAAGCGTGTTTTAATTCAAACGACTTCAATATGATAATAAAATAAAACTGACTTCGACCGCATTTGACAGCAGAATTTAATTCAATCAAATTTGAAAAAAACGAAATGTATGTATAATGTAAGTGCGTATCTACAACAACAAAAACACAAAACACTTATACCCATTTAATTAGTGATTTTTCATAATTCGTGTATTTACAATAATTATTAAATAATTACAATTTCGTTGCGAATTACAACATATGGTTATGCGCACAATGTTGTTGGTAACACTGTAGCTTTTCAGTTACACAAAAAACTAAAAGAACGTTTTTTTTACAAAAAAATTGAAATACACGTCGAATGAAGATTGTTGTGTCGGAAGAGTAAAAAAAGAAAGAGGTATTCGAAAATGTCTCCAAGAGAAATAAAAATATTTCTCGCTATGTAATTGGGGTCGGGTTGAAATTCCAAACTTTGAATGATCAGAACGCTCAAAACTCCGAAAAAATACTACCCCGAAAGATCAAAACTCCGAAAGAATTTCACATAAAAGACCAAAAATCCGAAAATCTGAACACCGTCAAAATAATTCGGCTATGGAAGGTTAAAAAGTTTCAAAATTTTCAATAAATCGACGAATTACTTCGAGCATGTTTCATTTCATTAGGAGGTTATTTGGCGTCAATTTTGAAGAATTTTTAGACAATGTTATGCGCATTCAAAGTTCGGAATTTCAACCCGGCCTCCATGCCAAGATCATGCCAGCGAAAGTTGCCTGTAAATGATGTAGAACGCATAACATTGTCTGAACAAATTTCAAAATTGGCGCAAAATCACTTCTCAATAAAAAAAATTCTTCAAATAATTCGTCGGTTTATTGAAAATTTTAAAATATTTAAAACTTCCATGGCCGAATTATTTTGACGGTGTTCAAATTTTCGGAATTTTGGTCTTTCGTGTAAAATTCTTTCGGACTTTTGATCTTTCGGGCTAGTATTCTTTCGCAATTTTAAACGTTCTGATTATTCAAAGTTCGGAATTCCAACCCGGCCCCATGTAATCGCATATCAAAATTTCCATACCTTAATTGATCCTCATAATTATGTACCCATATATATAGTATTGCAGTATAAGTCTTAAATTACCCAATGAGTGCAACCCTCCGATATTACCTATTTCCCGTAATATACGATCGCACGTATCCGATGCAATTGAAGGTTCAACGAATGACTGATAAAATGTTCAACTTATTTATTATATTTCTACGCACCCTTCTGTGCAAAAAATATAAAAATGAATCTACGACGCCGAAAACAATACCCCAATTTCAACTCGCCATAACCGATCCTTTTTTTTGCAGCCTATCCTGATAAAGCTCTCTATATATATGCACAATTTTGTAAAATACCTGTCTGCATTCACATATTTACGAGGCTGGAGAGAATGAAAAGGAAAGATTCTCGTCGCGTACTCGCAATATCAGCAACAAATATGTACCAGGATTGCCCGAGCTCACGTACACAGTTGCTTTGGTTGCACGTTTATTCGAACTCTCAGAAAGCCCAGGCATGTCCGATATCCAGCTGGATTTGTGATTACGAGGATAAAAATGGAGAAGCGCACGGCGGCTTGGTCGATGCAGCTTTCCAGAAATATAGCTAATATATGATCAGAGTTAGTACGCGTAAGGAATGCGGAATTCATTCGTGTACCTCCATTGTAGGGAGAGGCAGGTAGTGAATTTTTTTTCAATATAAGAATGATGGTAAAAAAATCTGCTCGACGTTGATACATAAGTGCAGGAAGAGTCTCTCGGTCTTCAACGGTGACTAATTTATTAGTCTACATACGTACGTATGTAAGACGGGAGCCTGTACAGGAGCACACGCTCACTGCACTATTCCTCACGGGTGTCAATAGAACAGAAGCAGTCGAGTGAATAATGAAACTGCGGTACAGACAGACGCTGATGTTAATGCAAGCAAAGGGATGACTCGAAAGTAGAACGATGCGACAGTGAGGGTTGATTTTTGCTGTCGGGCTCTCACCGAATCTCGGAGGGTTAACAGTCAAACGTGCCTCGAGGTATCCTCGAGGATACGACTTGACTTTCCGCACTCCTGATGCCTCCTCAATGCCCTGTGCAAACCAACCCTTTCAACTCTATTCTCTTCGCTCTCGAGCTCTCCTTTCCTTCAGCCTACTGCTTTTAGAGTAAAAGTTCTCGTAATTCAACCACCGTCAAACGCATTCTTACGAACGAACTTATTATCACAGGCATTGGCGTAGAAATTCCTCCGGAAGATCCTTTGGGTCTGCTGTTCGTCCACAATTATTAATGTCAGGAACGAAGCTCAGAAAAATTCTGCATCCTCGAATATTTTTAGAAATTGGATACCGTAAAATGGACACAGTTTTTGGGAGCCTTTTTATATGTGACTTTTTTTTAACATCTTAAATCCCCACGTTTTTTTGCTCCGATAGAACAATGTTTCGTTTGGCTATCAAATGTATAAGGAAGTCAAGCCCCACCACCCCCACAATTTTACATATATTTTTTATCTAACTGTCAAAGTAACCTCGAGTGCGGGGTTTCTTTGACAAGACCTTGAAATGCAACTAATGTCAAAGATAAAGGGTGACTTCGACATGATTTTGATAAAAAATTAATATTGGATGCAATATACATGGAATTAAATGAAAAGCAACGATTTTTTACAATCATATTGTCATCCTTATTAAGGCCGGAGCCTGAATTAGAAGGACCGAAAAATCTTTATTTTATTGCTCAAATCGATAGATGAACCATCCAAGAATGCATTTACAAAGTTACAGAGACCAATTGTAATTATTCTTGAAGATACAAGGCCAAAAGCAGAGAAGCAATTGATATTGGGTATTGATATTTCCTCCTATTGAAAACTTTGAAGCTCGTTTTCTCCAGTTTTCATTTTCACGATATTTCCAAATTGGCGGGCGTGATAGCAAAAAAACTAAACGACCTATTGAATCAAACCAAAGTTTACTTTCTTCAGTATGAAAAACGCTTCTAAGTGATTTAAAAAAGTCGTTGAAAAAGTCTTTTTAAATAATTTTTATAGCACGTTAAAGTGTTATTTTGAACCCTTTTTTTCAAACCTGAGAAAAGTTATAGTTTCACGATTTTGTCAGCTTTTTCTTAATTCACCCAGAAGAAAAATATATGACAGTCGAAAATTTTATTGGTTTTTTGTTTCAGTCAAGAATTACGAGCTGCATCTTTCCCACCGATTGGGGACTGCAGTGGCAAGACGCACATGGAATAGGCTGATAAATCTGCAGTCATTTGTTGTTTCATGTCGAAAAGACACCTCAATGTTTACTGGGCTCACCCGTTTTTTTTTCCTCCTAAAAAAATTCCCCAAAAAAAACGCTTTTTGGACCTTTTAATTCAGGCTCCGGTCTTAAGGAAACATTTTACATAAAAATATCAAGTACCTAGGGTGCTATTATAGGCACTCAATCAGTCTTATAATTATCATTGAGATCAACATCAACTTGAGCAACATTACAATCAACTTTAGCAACATTATAACAAACTTGGACAATAAATTTAACCAACAATATAAAAAAAAGTTAAAAAAACGATTCGTCTGTGTCCTTGCACACCCATACCATACCGCAGACCCAGGTTTTTGCAAGTGATGCAGCATATCCGGTCTGCAGCATGGTGGTAGAACCGGAAGTCACATCTACGGATGTGACAGAGGTTGTTGTCCTTCTTGCCCTTCTTGCTCTTCTAACCCTTCTAGCCCTTCTAACCCTTCCAGCTCTTCTAGGCCTTCTAGCCCTCCTAGCCCTTCTAGCCCTTCACGCAGGCTCGCTGCGCACACATTTAAACCGTATTTTGGCGCTCTATCAAAGTAGCCCCAAAAACTGCCAAAGCTACCCTTAATGTCAATTTAACCCCGTTTCACTGTACCCTTTTGACTCGTCTTTTCGTCAGATTGTCCCATTCCTGAGACTGGCACAACTAAATCCCGAGGTTCAACATTGAACACATGGTATTGTCGTTTTATCTTGAAAAGCCCTAGTTGCAAGCAGCCTGCACATAAACGACATCTGCATCGTCTCCATGTACACCACCGAATTCGTTGATTCGTGCTCATCTACGAGGAGCCAGACGGGCTCCGGCTGTGCATGGAGGATATCCGACCTGAGAAAGAGAAACGGAAGCGCCTGCGTCGCTGCGATAATATGTTAATCAGCCAATTAGGATGTTAATTAATGAGCGGGAGCAGTGCGCTAGGGTCGATCGTCGTATCAATTCCAGACATTTCTGATCCTATTCTCGCACCCTATTCCTCGAGACGTGTTCACTTCGGTGTCTGGAAATGTTGCGGTTGGGCAGCGTTTTCATCGTTCAATGGCCAATACTCGTTTTCTTTATTGTTTCACGCAGGTACGAGAAAATTGTTAATCAACGTTTCATGGTTAACAATTAATAATGGAACGTCGTTTCAGGATGAAACAATAATATACATTGTCGAGATAATTGAAGAGACGTGTACATTTATTATACAGTTATGCAGACATTCATGTGGGAAAAAAGTATTTATTTTATGGATATTTTTGTTGGTGAATTGAGGTCGATCAAGATTGCGGTCGTTCTAGGCTACAACCAAATGATATAACTAAGAATATAGGCCGTAATTAAAACTTTATACAGGGTGTCTCAGAACTGAATGCGTTCCCTGAAATGGAGGGTTGCGGGTGAAATTCTGAGTCGATTGATATAAGCATGTGTGGGTCTCAGATCAACCCCTGAATTATTATCAATTTTCAAAGGCGGGCGCACCTGATTGGCTCGCCTTTAAAAATTAGTAATAATTCAGGGGTTGATCCGAGACCCACACATGCTTATATCAATCGACTCAGAATTTCACCCCCGACTCCCCATTTCAAGGAACGCATTCAGTTTTGGGACACCCTGTATAGCCTATAATCGCAGATTTACTTCCATGGTAAACGCTCGAAGTTATAAAAATAAAATAGGCTATAATTAAGAAGGGGTTGATCATGTACATTGCGATCGTTTTTGGCTATAATCAAACACTACGGGAATGATATTCATCATGAATTGGTCAGTCCGACAAATCCACGTAATATTCCGCTATACCGGTTCGTTCAACTGTTCATTATTTCCCCGAGTTTTCCGCCCGAGAGCGCACGCGATTAAACGATATTGTGCATCCTCCGCTCATCGGGATGATAGCTGGATCTGTACTCTGACTGCACTTATTAAAACTCCAATTTTATTACGAACGCGCCGGAGTATCAGTGATAAATTTCTATTGTGAGCGGTCGATCGATTGTAATAAACGTTCGAGCATGCCTAATGACCACTGACCCCTCATAAAAACCACCTGATATAAACGCAGAGTGGGGCTTCGTGGAGAATATTACCATTCGCCAGGGAATTTAACGAGCAGCCGTTTATCGAGGATTTCATGCAGTACGGGATACGATACGGGGAGCGTTATCATCAGGGATCTAGGTACCGATTCAATTTTCTTTCGAGTTGCCCAATCAATCACTCTAGTACCCATAAAATCATTTTAAAGAACGAAAATATCGTTTGCCTATAACGATATTCATTCGACGAAATTCAGAAACGAACGTACAGTCGAAGAAAGCAACGTCAAAAGGGTGGAGAATTTTTGATGACGAAAAACTTCACCGCGAGGAGGTATCGAGAAACCCAGTGCGATTTGATAGAGATATTGGTAGGATGCTGTCCATTTCGGTATGTCGTCTTTAATTAAAAAGCAGATAAAATTCTGTTTATAGGTTTCTATTTTTTTCTCAGTTTTGGACATTCAAAATGGAAGAAAAATGAAATTTCGTCGACAACGATGTACGGATAATTGCTCAAATCATCTTATTATGAAAAGCATTTCCAATTTTTCCACAACCTAAAGGGTGTCTCAAAATGACCTGATTTTTTAATTTTTCAAATAAAATGTGTTATTTGAAAAGGACGAATATTTTTATTTTAGTATAAGCTACAGACTTGGAGGTTATGTGTGGAACACAACCGACAAATGTCCGCCTCTGTTTGCAAACGTTCACTCTTTTGACGATTTTTTCAATAACACTTTGGCATAATTGCGGACTAATTTCATTAAGGCGAGATACCTGAGTAAACGGCGAGAAAAACAGGTAAACTTCGGGAATTTTCATGTCAAAAACTAATGTTTTGATAGTATCCAGCTTTTTTTTATTGGAAAATATGTACATTGAGGTAAGTTTAGGAATTTTTTAAAATAAATTCGTTGACTGGAAGCGATTCAAACGCGATCATCTCGAAACATCGTTTTCAAAGGTAGTGTCAGATGTATCTCGAAAACGGCTTGTCCGATTTTGTCCAAATTTCGATACAATATTCTTCGATATTTTTTCTCGTTCGCCACGTAGGGGTTTTTCATTTGATTGAACCATTGCTTTTTTATGCAATGTGTGTGCAATCCAAATCCGTCGGAAATTGCGAACGAAAAACGAATGTTAAATTAAAACGGTCGCAATTCCGTCAAAAATTAAAATTTCAAAAAGATCCTACGTGGCGAACGGGAAAAACTATCGAAGAATATTGTATCCAAATTTGGACAAAATCGGACGAGCCGTTTTCGAGATACATCTGGCACCGACTTTGAAAACGATGTTTCGAGATAATCGCGTTTGAATCGCTTCCAGTCAACGAATTTATTTTAAAAAATTCCCAAACATACCTTAATGTACGTATTTTCCAATAAAAAAAAACTCGGATCCAATAGAAACATTAGTTTTTGAGATAAAAATTCCCGAAGTGTACCTGTTTTTCTTGCCGTCTACTCGGGTAACTCCCTTTAATGGTGCGTCCAATTGCTTCCTTGAGCTCCGGAATGGTCTGTGGATCATCGGCATACACTTTTCCTTTCAGAAAAGCCCAAAGAAGGAAGTCCAATGGCGTCAAATCACACGATCTTGGTGGCCAATCCACATCGCAGCGGCGCGAGATAACACGACCATTAAACTTCGTCTGCAATAATTATGCAGTAACAAAGCAGCAAATAACAATTTCTATGCGTTTCTCGATCGTGTTCTCCATAACTAAACCTCAATACTTCCTGATGACAGTTGTCAATGATCAGTACTCTATGTTTACAGCAAAAAAATGGCGCAAAATTCAAAACGTCTGGTAATTTTGAGACACTTTTTATAATTTCGATGTCTTCTCAATACTGTGTTGATGTGGTTTTATTCGAATGCCGCACGTCCCTATTTGTAATTCATCGACTACTAGGAATCAATTTGAAATAAATAAAAAATTCTTTAAAAATGCCCTACCATCTCATGTGGTAACTGATTTTCGTTTTCTATATTCTTCTTGTTATTCATTGATGCCTTTACGGTGGTTTGACTTCCCAATTGTCTCACATTGTCAAAAATAAAACGACGACACAAGGACCCGCATAAATACCAGAAACGAAATTATTCACGAGCCCAACTTCACGTCTACCTCAACTTTCTACCTCTCAATTTTACCTTTCGTTTTATCTTTGTCTTGTGCGTATTCTGCTTTATGCTGAAATGGAAAATGCTCAGAATGAGATAAGAATAAAATGCGCAAGATGGCTCTCACAACGTTGGAGTCTCCGGCTTGTGCACTTGGAAGTGTCTTTGTAATCACAAAGGCTTTGCGATTGAAAATAGACTACTCTGAAGCTCTCGTGTTTTTGCTTTATTCCATCCACATTGCGTATACTCGCAAATTCTCTAGTCGCTTCCCATCCAACTAAAGTGCATCACGGACCGTTTACTTTTTCTTCCACAGTATTTTCTGCTTATATGGATCTCATATATACATCCGCAAGTATATAAGAGGAGAGGCAATTTTGAAAAGGTTCGATTTTGAAGACCGTCCTCGTAGTAGCCTATCGTTCCCATAGTCAACATTTCGTCAGTCTGTAAGTCTTCAAAATCACCTTTGCATAAACTTGAGCATATTTATTTAAAGTCCGTGTTAAGAACTAACCTATTCCCAAATTCACCGATTCGTTGGAGGCAGTATTGTCTAGAAATTGAAGAAAATAGTTGTTTTTTTTAAATTTAATTTGATTATTCTACAGAACTTTCTGAATACGTCTGTCAAAATCGTTTAATGATACTCATAAAATTAGCGGAGTTATAGAAATTATAAGGAGTGCTCTTGGGGAGCGCGATCGAGATGCAGCAAACCAACTCTTCGTCGACACACTTATATTTGGCCACGATTTTGGAATTCGGAAAGTATAAAATTGCATTGTTGTGAAAAGTTTATTGAAATCTTTTACTTTTGGGAAAGTGAGCATTTTATTTTAAATTCGTCCGAGCCAAAATGATTCAACGTGTGAACTAGAGTTAAGGGGAGATACACACCTAGGAGCCAGAAAAAAGGTCATTTCTGTGAATTTTTTCAAGGAAAACTATTTGAAATTTTGTATTGGAGTTTTAATTATCTAAAAGTATATACATTCGAAAATATGTTTAATTTTCTTTATTTAAAAATATCAAAAATATACAAGGATATTGTATGATCCTTGGAGCGTCGTAAAAAAATCTGCGTATACGGTACCCACTGGCGTTTCTTAAAAAATCATCTGAAAAAAAACCAAAAAGATTATTAAATTAGATACTATAATCTAGTACTTGTCATAGCCGATTTTGGAAATACCGATTTATGACAAAATGGCGGACTTTTGAACATAAATAGTGATTTTTGGGCCAAAATTTAGTTATTATTTTGCCTATAAAACAAAAACTAAGTAACGGAAAAAAAAATCCTATGACAAGAACTAGATAATGGTGTATAGAATAACCAAAAAAAACCTCGAGGCAATCAGTTCATTGGTTTTCGAGAAACTTTGGGTACTGACTTGAAAAACGTGGTTTTGAGAAAAACGCGTTTGAAAATTTGGGAATGAATAAATCATGAAATTTGTCAACTTTCATGGAATCATCGATACCAGGCCCATAGTGTAGGTCTTCTACGGTCGACGGAATGTTCACAGCTTCTAAATCCTCGACCTCGACCATCTAGGTGTATATCTCTCCTTAAACGGGTTTTTTTTAGAAACGATGCTTTTCAAATCGACAGCCACGATATAGTGACAACCGTTTGGCCGAATGAGCTCATATTCGGCATACCCAATTCAACGTTGATAGCAGAATTGAGTAGATTTTTTACTCATATAACTCGCAAAATAGTCAGAAAAATAGGAAAAATTGATAATCAAAACGGGTACCAAACATCACAACACTCATACAGATTAAAAATATGTTTGTTTTTTTTCAGATTCATCCAACATCCACAACACTGGTCGCTAATTTGGCGCGTTTCCCGCGCACCTTTCTAAACAGATGTACAAAAGTACGCTCAATCACTAAACATGTGTAAAAAAGTTCAGAAAGAAAACTCAATTTGAACGTTATTCCATTTTAAAAATCAGTTCCAAAACAACGCTCTAGACAACAGAACTGCCTTAAAACGAATTTTTAGGACCGGTCCCCAAAGCAGCCGAAAAGCTCGTAGCCAACATTGCGTAGATATAACGGGCTCAAAGTATCCTTTCCCCAAATGTATATACACGTGCTTATATTTTTCTACTTATATATAAATACTCACATATATCTCTCAGGGATTTACTCGAATTCGTTCTTGTTTTTATAACTTCGAGCGTTTACCATGGAAGGAAATCTGCGAACGAAACACCGGGCTCATCTCTGTGCAGAACCGAGCAGAGACGGGAAAAAGTTGCGTGCCCCTCGTGAAAAATAGAACGAGATAAAAGCTCGGGACGAAGTGAACTAGCGAAGGATGCCGAAGAGCGGAGGCGCGAGGTGAGAACGCCATTTCGTGGCGTCACCTCGCACCTATGTGTGTCCGTATATATACTGATACATGCGTCAGTATATGCGTGTATAAATACATATGTATACGTATATCTACGGAAAAAAAACAAGATGACAAAGAAGGTACGAAGAGATTGTCTTTCGTGAGGCGCTTAAAATTTGCACTTTTATGCGCTGATCGCGAGAACTCGCACAGAGACAAAGGCTGCGCGTTGAGCGGCATAGGGAAGAAGCACCGTGTGTCTTGGCAACCAAGAGAGGGCAAATTTAACGTTCAAGCTCCGACGTTGCCTGCGTCGTCTGGTTTTTTCGCCATAGTAACTACGAACATCACATCACATCGCCGTAACAAAGAACCTCACATCACATCACATCGCCATAACAAAGAACCTCACATCACATCACATCGCCATAACAAAGAACCTTACATCACACCACCATAAGGAGGAACATCACATCACATCAGTGTCCAGCTTTGATTGTAATAAAACTCATATGTGTGATAAAGCAGTCCAAACTATTAGACACGTGTTTTTTTTTATCGGCGGAAAAACGGTTCCAACGGGTGAAACCCCCCTTCGAATAGAGGGGTGTCATCCCTTCATTTGATAAATTTAATATTTCTATAGTGAATTTTTCATTGCTTTACATTAGAACAATTTTCGTTTTGGTTTCATTCAAATCGATGGGCTGCTTGTGGGTCAAACTTCAAAATCATCCCTCGACACACCTTTCTTTGAGGGGTGGTTTTCCCTCTGAAAACCGTTTTTCCGCCGATCAAATAAAAATACGTGTCTAATGGTTTTCAATGCTTTTCCACATATATGATTTTCAGCAAAATCGAAGGCGGACACTTAAGTGATGTTCCTTGTAAGAGGGACAGAACAACGATCGATAGATGTGAAAAGTGTGATGAGGGTGCAAAAGATGTTCGAAGAATAATCAAGAGATTTTTCAAAAGTTATCTGTGACTTCTTTTTTGGAAGCAACTGAATATTTGTCGATTTAGAACGAGATCGATCGGCTATCATTATCGCATTAATTTAATTATCTGAAGATAGGAGGGATGAAGCCCGATCGCCGCATCATACGAATTTGAAGGTATATAAAGGACACGAAGGGATTAGTCTGGAATGAGGGATGTACATATGTACGTGCGACGCAGCTTGACATAAGATATCGTGCGACGGCTCTATACGGCGAGGGATAAGAAGGAGGCCGACAACTAAGGCAGGGTTGGTTGATGCACGCATAATTGACAATTGTACCCTCCGCTATGCTCCTCGAAACGGTATAATATATCACGCGCGCACGAGGGCGAGGGTACATGCGCGACGATGAGCCAAGGCACTCCGGAAACTCTGTATGCATAATGGCTACACATTCCCGCCTGATTATCGACGTCGTACAAACTTGATTAAATTTCTTAGACCTCTCCAAGTCTCTCAAGTCTAGGCAACTCAATTGAGGGATGACGTTCGAAAAAAATTCACTCTTCAACCCTACTTGCAAATTTCTGTTCGCGCTGGAAACTCCTTGAGTCGCGAATATTTGGGAAAATGAAACGTCTTTTTCAAACAGGATTAACGCCGACTCCCCAATTGATTATTTTTATGCTATAAGACGAATAATTGTTGAATCAAATCGAAATCCAACCATTTTTGGAACCTTCTTTCAATGGGGAGAATTATTTACGCCAAAAATGTCTATTTTGAAAATACTCATTTTCACAGAACATTACAGAGGCCCCAAGTAAACTTGGACACTTTTATTTGAGCGTTTATTTCTACGATATCGTGGAAGATATTGATGTTACACTTGTAAGTCCTGCGAACGCAATTAAGGCGGGATGTACATTTTGACGGGGGAAAATTAAACAATTTTGAGGGATTTTTAAGCATAAGAAAAAATGATTCTACTTTTATCAAACTATAGGTATACTTTAATAGCATATTTAAGTATACAAAAGAATTTTTTCAGCACTTATCATCAAAATAGCGGGCTGTGGCAAAGTGTTACAGCAAGGCTGCCGCAGGAGTTGCAAATCGGCGTGCAGTCTAGCTTCCCGTAGACTTCGTTTTGCACCAAAATTCAATAATTTTCTCAGTTAGAACTTTTATACTTTCTGTTTGACAGTAATAAAAATGAAGAAAATGCAAATTTAATAGAATGGCAAACATTTACATCAAAAATCAAAATTTCTGTAAAATTTGGATTAAAAAAGTAGTTTTTTTTCTCATTTTTCGAAAACAATTCTCGTCAAGTAGAAAGTAGAAATATTATCAACATTTCTACCAAGTTTCAACTCAATCGGCTTGATGGTTTTAAAGTGATCCTGCACGCCAATTTCAAAAATGGAGTTTGGAGAATTGTTGAGGTATTTATTAAGCTAAGAAATGATTATTCTACATTTATCAAACTGTAGGTATACTTTAATAGTACATTTAAGTATACAAAACAATTTTTTAAAATTCATTTATCATCAAAAATCAAGTCTGGCTTCCCGTGGACTTTTATTTGCAAAAAAATCAATATTTTTTTCAGTTTAAACACATATACTTTCTATTTGACAGTAATGGAAATGAATAAAATGCAAATTAAAGAGAATAGCACGCATTTACAAGAAAAAATCTGAATTTCACGCAAAATTTCTGTAAAATTTCGATTTAAAAAGTGATTTCGTTTCTAATTTTTCAAAAAGAATTCTCGTCAAGTAGAAGGTAGCAGTATTATCAACATTGCCACCAAGTGAGAAAATCGTGTTTAAAGTTTACATAGAATTCGAATTAAATTGCGTTCGGTCCTCGTGGTAACTAAGTACTTAAGTAATCTGTTACAAAGTAATTTAATTACCAATTACGGTAGTAATTGTAATTATTAGTTGTGAATTTAATTACTTTTCTGTCCATCTCTGCCTGCCCCTCTACGCTCTCGCTTCGACCTGCGGCGCGTTCAGAACGTAGCGTAGACGGGCGGTAACGTTTGAAGTTTTTCCGAATTTCGCTATGAAACTTTTTGCAAAATATTCTACATATACAGACCCATCGTTTTAAAAAAAATTGATTTTTCAACCGTTTTAAATGTATATTCCGCCTTAATACTCGCGTCCAAGCTTTTCGAAACGTACGACAACACATGGCTATCGATTTTCTTCCGAAGCCTGACGCTACTCGACATTCCTTGGACGTGTTTTGTTCGTTCGAAAATAATAAAACGGGATCTTTTTCTTATCCCCTGGTCTCTCAACATTGAAGAGCGTTGAATGTGAATTGACGGGGCTGCCACGTATGTTACTGTCACGAGATCGTGGCACACGATATTGCTCCTCTCTTTAGATATTGCGATACGTCGGAATTTCAACATCGTCACCATAAACGCAGTGGGTAAAAGGTTCTTGACGTGGGAAAAAGATCAAGGCTCGCAAAAGGTCACACGCACGAACTACTTCACGAGCGATGAAGCAAATTCAGATGTTTGGCGAAAACGATAAAACATTCCCTCGTTCGTTTGCATATGCGCCCAAGCTAGTGCCACAAAGAATTTTGATTGAACGGTCTTGGACTCGTGGTTGTACGGAATCAATTATCCAGTATGAATAATATAAGTATGTGCCGAGGTATGGCTTGTTTACTTGACTGAAATCGATATAAATTCAATCGAAGGAGCTGCATTTAGATCACAGTTGCACAGATATGCTCATTCGGAATCTCAGCAAGTTTATGTACGCATTGAATAGCACCAACTCAATTTACTTCGAACGAATTCTCTTTGATCTCGTCGTTACTATCGAAAATAATGGAGAATCTTCAGCGATTCCCCAAATTGATTTTCCGGAGATACCAAGAGTTCCGTTAACAAAGTTGCTCGAAGATATCGATCCTTGCAACTACTCCGGGAGCGCAAACATGAGAAGGATGCGGGGCGCCGCGTAAAGAGCTCTCATTTGCCGTGACCATGCACCATAAGACTTCGAAACGTTGATCAGGCTTCGCGTGGTATGCACTTCGCTAAGAGAAAGAGAGAGAGAGAGAGAGAGAGAGAGAGAGCCACTTGGGGGTGGAGAAAGTAGCAAGGCAGCAGATGTGCATGGGAAGCGCAGCGTACAGAGTTAGATAAGGATCGTTTCAATTACCCATTCAATTACCCGCGTGAGGATTCGTGATGGGCCGAAGCCACGAAGCCAAGTAAATTGGACAAAACGAGAGATGAGAGAAAGTACCGGGAAACCGATTCCATCCTAGACCATTGAGCACTCGTCGCCATTCGGTTTTTGTGCGTATATACCGCAACCGATAGGAAACCTTGGACAATCAAGGTTTTGCACTCAATGTCAATGAGGAAATGATAACGACTCTTACAATGAAAATGGAAAAAGTAACGACATTGAAAGCACCATGGAACAGCAACGAAAAAATGCTAGATATGTACCAATCTTTGTACTACATGACGAGGAGGTGCCTCTGCTTACCACGTAGTTACAGCTCTTCTATGCTGAATATGAAGACTATTTGGAATTTTGATTGATAATCAATGCATTGGAAGGCAATTGCATCTTCTGCAACTTGGTGAAATGAGGGGATTAGTAACAAAAAATACGAAGGAAAGAAAAGCAGAGTCTTGCTGTAAGCAGTTCTGCAAATGGAATATGACATTTAGAATCACCTGCCTACAACTTGGTAAACCGTTGAATGATGAATCTTTTTTTGATGAAACCGAGCAGGAGTCATAAATCATATCCAAGCAATAGTGATGTTGTACCTTGTGGATCTGTACACAATTGACCAACTAGCTTTCAGCCTGATATCAGTGTGTACCTCTCGGTCTCTTAGTTTCCCTAGGGTTTCCTCAAGAGAGAGGGGGGAGAGAGAGAGACAGGGTGAGAAAGAGAGCGCGGGTTGGAAGCACTCGAGTGTCTCGAGTACACGAAAGCTCTTGTCACGCGTCCGCTCACGAGAGTTACACGAACCACCCCATTTTACACGCCTACGCGAACGAGAGACCCCCTACCCAGGTGCCTAGATGAGTCTGGTTAGGTGACCCTGCTTCGGAAGGGTTTCTAGAGAGTTTGCCATGTACAACTACTCCTATTGCCGCAAACAACCGCCATCACCCTCCAGCCTCTGTAGCCTGGAGAATTACGTTGTGACGTGGTGTCTACGTCCTGGAGGCTTAGCCAATGAATCCGAATGTTGGAAGCTGCGCTGAGAAAAGTTTCAGTCCTGTACAAATACCTATGTCGTATGTGATCCGTATACATCTATCTGATCCGTTACTTCTGTAGCTTCGTAATCGCTTTTTGCAAGGGATTACGTTAAAATACAATATTGAGGGAAATGTAACTAACAAGGAATATAATTTGAGTGTCCGTCTTCGATTTCGTCAAAACTTATATATGTGATAAATCATTTAAAACTATTGGTGATTTTGCCGTTTCACCCACAAGCAGTCCACCGATCTGAATGAAACGAAAACCATCATTCTGCTAATGTAAACCGATGAAAAATCCACTATAAAAGTATTGGAAAAAAAATTCAATTAAGGGTCTATACCTCTACCTTTGAGGGGTGTGGTTTCCCCCTTAAAACTGTTTTCTGCAGATGAAAAAACATACGTGTCTAATAGTTTTCAATGCTCCATCGCATATATGAGTTTCAACAAAATCGAAGTCGGACACTCAAGTGATGTTCCTTGTGAGTGATTTTATTGGGATGCCCCTTGGGTGCCAAAACATTCAGAGCCAACATTTCTTGCTGCTTTCAAGCCTTCTTGTATATAAAAGTAATTAACATAATCGTCGATTAATATGGCATTAAATATTGTCACTTTATTCCTCGGAAAGTAGTAAACAGCTAAACTGGGGTTGTCTCTCCAGAAACTGGGTAATCGCATCCGCTGTGAGGCGAATTGACGAATGGATCGTTGACGAGGTTCCTCGGAGCGAGAAATGCGTAATACAGGTTGATGACTTGGTGAAACATGTGTATCGGCCCGCTGCATAAGGGTGATCGAGTACAGTGAGAGAAGCGATCCTCTGTAATTACTCCGCCTGGGCTAGGAGCTACGCAAACCGAGGGAGTGCGATAGAGCGAGGGGGTGGGGTGCGATATTTACGAGACTGTAGGTAGACATTCGGAATAGTTCACGTCGTGTCTCATCGATGTCGTGGACAACGCGTCGAACCCGTGTCATGAGGGAAGCACAATAGGGACAACGCTACGAAGTGAATACAGATGTTATGTCGAGCTAAACGAACCTTGCCACAGTTACCACCTATCCTGCACACTACCAGCTCTGATTCCGGCGAATTATGTGAGTTTGATACGGGAGTTTACCACAGTTCTATGGCCGTACGTGTAAGGTTGATTCAATGAATGTTATGTCATTGCGAAATCTTTGGCCTGGCCAGTTTCAAAAGGAATGCTCTATTGATGTCCACAGTCTAAATGAAAAAATACGTACTGGAATGGAGAATGGCAAATCAATCATGCACTGTCCAATAGATGGCTTTCTTCAACATCCTGGATAATATTATGACGTTGAATAAGTTCTCGCTGTTTTCCAACGCATGGCGTTACCAGAACTGCGTGCGTGTCGTTTAAGATGGTAACGCATCTATGAAGAAGTACTATAAGCAAGCTTGAAATTCAGTGTATGTCATTTCGCCAAAGTGTAAACGACTTCTTTTTATAGTGTTAAACATGTCAAATGTCGTGCAAAAAAAGATTATTTTCGGGGAATTTTACTGCACTACTTTATTCAGAAAAAATTTGAAAGACTTACGGCGACTATGCATATTGTTTAGAAAACCATTAATTTTCACGAAAAAACAGCGAGAACTTATTGATCATCCCAATACAATTATTTTTAAACAAACATGTTAAAATTATACAATGAACCTTTCAAGATTGCTGAAGAACCGTAAATGGTACTTTTGGTTGAAGTGTCTACTCTGGACCATTTTGTTAACGGGTTATGCCTAGTTGTGACGGTCGAAAACAGCTTGATTTTGAGATTTTTTTATGGAAAATCGCGATTATAAATTTTTACAAAAATTAGGTATTTGAAAAGGTATCATCTGAAGAACACTTTGTAATTTTTGCATGTAAAAATATTTAATTACAATTTATCTACAATTGATGTCCGGGAAACACCTCTCAAAAACGCCTTTTGTGGTGAGCTTTGAAAAGTGTAACCCTTTCGAAACCCTTTTGTAACCCTTTTGAAACCCTTTTGAAAAAAGAAACCCTTTTGAAAAAAGGAACCCTTTTGAAACAGGTTATTTAATATCAAAATATCAAATAGATTACGTTAGTATATATCTTATCCTATGATTAATCGAAGGAATTTGCCAAATGCCAAACTTAAAAAAAATGGCGCGTGTTCAAATTGATAGTCTCGATTTCGCGAAAAAATGGGCTTCCTCGTTTATCAAATAAAAAATATACATCTTTAAAAAAATCCTTTGATCAAATACTATATCTTTACATCTTAAAAAAGCCGTAAAAATTTCAGAAAGATCAATGCCATAGTTTTTGAGACAATTTGCTCACCGACTCTGAAAACGTACTTTCGAGAAAAAAAGCATTGAAAATTTGGACCCATGGTCCAAGCGTTCGGACGGGCATGAACCTAACTGCCTCTAAATCTGTCAACTTCGATCAGATTGAAATGAAATTGAAATCACCTTGAAATTTTCAGGGACCATTTAAAAGATAATATACTATCAAAATATATTTCTTTTGAAAAAAGTGACTTGTCGACTTTTACAGGTAGACACAACCACTTAAGCAGAAGCTGCCACGTATCAAATCATATGCGTGGCAGAGCGACACGTTTTCGACATATGATCGTTGTGCCCGTATACGGTAAGGAATTATACGGAATTTCGTATCGTGGATCAATAACCTGAGTACCACGAACAGCAGGCGAACGTCATCGATGAGGTAGACACATAGCTGTAGCCTCGCACGTGCAAGCGCAGTACACGTACATACGTCATGAACTTGTCCATTTTCTCCAACAACATGACCGGTAAATCTAACAGAGAAGGGCTTCCCACGAATGAGCCTAATTGCCAACGTCATTTCACCTGATACCATCAAGCAAACGACACTCGCAGTACGAAAACGTTGAAGTAGGCGAACTATGCGCGAAACATCGAGACATAGGAATGGAAATCGAATAACCTCGGTGGAAGCTGGGATGGATATTGGTTTCTCGTACGAACCTTCGAGAGGGTAGCGTGCGGAGCTTCCAGTGAATTATGCGTGATATGGCGTCGTGCGTCGTCGAGGTTTACCTCGACTCGATCGTCCCGAATTCTACGTCTCCGTGTATGATCGCCCACTGCGAGCTCATGGACGTCGATCGCATCCTCGCCGCGTTCATCGCCCGGCTGTCGCCAACCAAGAGAATGCGCGCACATTTCGTAACCATGAACGAGGGTTAAAAGGATATCAAGACCAGCTGCATTCCCCCTATCATCGGGAACATTGTCGAGTGTGTGCCAAACCCGTAGGCGCGGCGCTGATACCTGCGCGACCTGCATGGTGGACATACCCAAACCACGACAAACCCGCAGGATGAATCCTTCCTCGCGTACCAGCTCAGCCACCAAAGGCCACTGCACAGCCCTCCGCTACAACATGTGTCGTTATAAGCTTATCCACGTGTGTGTGTATGTGATACACGACAGAGGCCGTCGGGGGATTGTCCACGCTCCCTCGTGTAACTTCCTCTCTTTCTCCAGCCCTCTTCGTGAAAAGCACTTGGGGGAGTACGCGGCTCTGTTTTCATCTCAATATAGGCTTGTTCGTGTTTGCGGCGCGGTTCGTCCGCGCTTCGCAATTAGCCTTTGTCGCGAGTGTGCAACGAGCGGATCGCTGCAGCCGACGACGCCGTGCAGGAATCATCGAGGAGGGTGACGCAGAGGAGGTTTGCAACCCTGGGAAACTCAATGTACAGCGTCGTTCGACCCTTTACCGGACACCTTCTCGTACCGTAGCTACGCGCTTGTGTGCAGAGCATTCTCGGTGCACTCTTGGTCCCTGTGCAAGCTCACGTGAAAACGTTGCACCATATACTTTACCGCTGTACAAACGGTTGGAAGGCACGAGCAAGGGGAAAAATAATTGCAAACTTCGCCCGACGCAGCATGTGGCGAGCCTCACTCGACATGTGGAACTAGTTACCACATTCGACCTCTTTTGCCTTAACGTGTCAATAGCTGACTCTCTTTGTAACACTCAGGTACAATTTACAGGCACAAGTTTCACGTTCCTCCAACGCTATGCTGACGAATGTAATAGCAGTTGGATTTGCAAAACTACGAAGCGGTTTCCGAGTTCTATAGTCCTAGTGGATTACAGTGATCGAAAACACGAGGTGCTTTGTTGCATACAACCGCGCAGCGGTTTTCGCGGGCGGTGAACGCTTTGGTGGGTGCAGCAAAGAGCCCACGACCGAGCTTCGAGCAATCGGATGGAGAGTCTCGCCAATAAGTCATCACGTTTTTCGAATGTGTTGATCATTCAGGTAGCATGTGCCGGCATCTATTGAACGTTACCACATAATCAACGCGTCCATGCATATGATGGAAAACCTTCATTTTGCTGGCAGCCAAAGATTGCAATGCCACTATCTATCTATTGGATCACATTGGATCTATTGGATATGGATACACTTGCCAGGCTCTGATCAAATGGCCGTGGTAAAGGACACTCCTAACACGAGTAGAATATACTCACTACATCTTTGCACCCTGTGAAGGGGAGCTCTCCCTAGTCAATCGTGTTAGAACATATGGAAAAGTTCGTAGGGATCCTCGACGTCTACTATCCGACAGAGAACAACGCATTCAACTTCGACGAGATTATTATGTACATCCGTCACGAAGTAGAGGGTGCATTAACCACATTTGTTCCCCTCAATAACACGCACAATTTTCTCAATGGATCCATTGAAACGAGGGAGATCTTTTTAAGCTTTCAGCATTACCCAGGGTCGATCCAATTGAGTACAATACAGGAGATCAGAACACTACGGTAACGCATCATACCTTGTGGATCATCAATTTTAATGCATAGCAAGAGGAAGTGACATTCGATTGACGAACATTCCGATACGACGAACAAAAGTCCAGGCCCGTTGCTTTATTCATACCGCAAAATGTGTCCCAATTGAATAAGTCATCGAGTGCCGTCAAATTTTTCAATCTCTATCGTTTGTACGATATTAATATGTCATTCTAGAGAAGTTTGAGATAGGACAACGCCGTCGGTGCATTTTTTGTTCATTTCAATAACGGGATCAAATGTATGAGCTGCAGTCTGTTACTCCCTCGATACCCCAAATATGTCTGGAATTGAATAGCCGTCGGCTGCTCGTCAAATTTTAAAACCCCACCGTTCGTACGGTATCATAATTACCTTCCAGAGATGTCTGAGTAAGAATATTTGGCTGTCGTGTGCATGCTTAAGATTTTATAACCGGATAAAATGAATGAGCTTACTCGTCACAAGAACCGATTTCGATGGGGGCTTAACAGCTGCAATAATAGGCAGTTGAGCGACCCAATCCTCGCAGCTCCAAACGATCCCTTGTTACACATCACATCGCTGCCATCTACGTCCCTGCGTCCATGTTTCTGCGAGCAGGGGAGAAGGGGGCTGGACTGTGCCGATAACGGACTTAGAGCAAAACATAAGCCCCTCTCTCCTTCACCATCCCCTCACGCTCTCTCTCATATACCATCGCAGACCAGTGACATTACAACGACCGAAAACGCCAATGTTCCGTCACACTGCGTGGTTATAGGTGGATAACAGTAGTACAAGTAGCCCTACGTTACAGTAATGTTCATCGAAGCAAATGTCAATTTCTACATTATGAATTATAAGAGCGTGTAGCTAATTTTCATCTTGAACTCTTATAATATGATGTCATCAACGAAATTTTCGAAATATTGGTGTTGTGGTTCATATCTTGTGTATATTGTAATGTACGAGTTTAAAAGGCATGGAGGACGTGTTCCTTAAAAAACGAGTGTTTGGGTATGAAATTAGTAACTACAATGAATATTGCAAATTTTGCTATGCTATGCATCCAGATGAAATTCACTGGACTCATGCGTTGACAATGAACAATTGCTCGCAAGCGATGAACATATGGCTTCATAGCGAAACCAATGAGATTCTAAGCTTTCATAGATAAAGCCACCTAAAAAGTCGACCATCCGTTATTTTCACCGATCGGTTGTACAAAAATATGACCGAGCTCTTAAGCCGATGTGTTGCAGCTGAGGCTTTTGGGCAGTTTCATTCGAACGTCACACTATTTTTTTTACTTTTAATAAAAGTTCTTCAGAATCGTTGTGAATAATAAACGATTGCCATAAATACATTCTTGTATACACTGTACATATTTATTATACTACGGAAAAGATAGATATAAGTATGATCAAACTTATGGCAGCACGATAAAAAAAAAGGTACTGAATACGAACAAAAAACTTCAAAGCGTATTCATTCGTGAAACGGAGCGGAGTCGAACACAATTACAAGGTAAATTTTAATAACAGAGCTCAATGCAATATGACCTTTCCGCTCCTCTAATTTAAAAAAGGCATGGCGTTATTCATACACCTTACAGCGTTTGAACACGCGATACCTCATGTACATTCACCCTCAATTAAGGCTGCCTGCTATGCATTTATGAGACCAATGCAAATAAATACTGCAAGTCTCATTCGCTTTTTGATGGTTCGTAACTTACAACTGCTTCGACCATCACTCTGCTGCATGCATATCTTCATCATGAAAGAATAGCGTTATCCCCTTTTTCATTTTACCGGTTTCCACTTATCGTTTCTTCTGGCAGACCACCTCGAGCGTTTTAGTTATTCAAACGGCCAACATCCCACTGCTGACCCAGCCTACAGACATCAGCACTCAGCTAGAGACAAAAGATATATACAAGCTCGGATCCACCTACCAGGCTATCGGATCAACCTATCAACCTACCAACCTACAAAATCTACCAATCCATCAGCATTGGATAAGTTGTATGCAGGTCTCGTGGGTCTCCCTTGACGAACCACTAGACAGAAAATTGTAACTGGCATGGTGATCAAGGAATTCTCGAGCGAATAAGTGATAATGAAGAAGAGAATGAAAGAATGTTATAGTCACCATTGTCTGCATACATCGAATAGCAGTGTCCCCACATTTTCTCGGCTTTGCGGTTATCGACTGTTTGGACATTTTTCATTTCATACCGTCCCTGTCTCATTAGGAGTTTCGATCCTCCACCTGAGCAGTTCTTGCAGCAGGGTACTCGTCGGTTTACCATCGCTCGAGAATACAACTCGCATTCAATTATTAAGATTGATGCCAATGGCAATGCAAAAGTGTCGTCACATCGGTCAGACCTTTCAGGCAAACGTGTTTCGGGTAGACGAGGATGAATCCTAGGCAATCATTTTCATTGTGTTTGCAACCACATCTGTTGGAATCCCAGAGGGGTTAGTCTCTCTATCCCAACAGTCATTTCGGGTCGCTCTAACGGCCTGGGGAGAAAAAGTCTTGTCCGCATGGGAAGTACAAATTCAGTGGTGAAGATTTTTACCCTCAAGATTCCTTCCTATTGGGAAATGCCTCTGGTCATTTGCGCGAACCGGAAAAAAATTTGTTGTCTTTTCAGAGGCGTCCTTACAGAAATTTTAAATATAAATCTCATGCTCTGCACGGCAATCAGAATGATTCTACTTCGATTGAAGCAATATTCATTTTCCGTATAGATCGAAAAAAAGTTGTCTGCGCATCAAACCTAGCGAGTATCCACCCATCATGTACGTTCATGTCTATTGATCCTTTTGTAATTCATTCATAAGACTTCTAAGTTATTGTGCTCCCTATTTACGTCTTCCTTTTTTCACCCGCAGTCCTCACTCTGTATTCATCTTTCACTTCCACCACATACAACGCCTCTGCTAATGGTAGACTCATGCGTCCATTTCCTTCCTTTTCTCCTTTGTCAACGGTCAATCGGGATGTTCCAGGACGCAGGATGCCTTTCTCTGTACGGAGGGGTGAGTCTGACCAATGGAATTTTCCCACTTCATTTTAGTGAGCTCGGTATGTGCCGGTAGATATCAAATTCCGTCGCAACGGAAAATCTCTTTTCAAAGGGATCCCTTGAGTTCTACCCGCACTACTTTTACTGCTTCCCTCCCTCAAGCCTTCGGTCTTTTTTATTTCGGATACTTCGTTCTCCAGCTCCCATATTCACACAGCTCACTTCACTTTTATCTTTTTGCTCGACGATACGGTATGTTTTATCACCTTTGTGTGCGGTATCGTTCCGGATGACAATATTTCGAATGATCAATAATCGTGCTACTCAGAGTTTAGCTTTCACAAAGTTGAATTTCAATTAACTCGTAGGGGCTTTAGAAATTGTATTGACGAGGGTACGACTTTTCCAAATACCAGATACAGATGGTCATCGAACAAATCTTACATTAGCGCGGCAAATTGGAAGGCTCATTAAACTTTATCGAGGATTGAGCATATGAATATTGCTTGAATACCTTGGTGGAGGGGGGCGCGAAGAATAGCAGGGCAACGAAGTAGCGTAGAGGAACACGAGGTATTGGCGGCGAAGCTTCTTCCGGCACAACGCGATTACGTGCAACCCTCTAGCAACCCAGACGGCTTCCAGTATGTATGTAAGTGCGTTCGCGTACTGTAGAATATGTATAGCTAGGCAGACGGGAATCGATACTCAAGTCGAGGGTTCGGAAGGGTGCGAATAAATTTGTCGGAAGTCGCGCGCTGCGACTCCGGTCGCAGATCCGTTTCCGCTCGATTCAGTCGGCGTATTTGCACTGGGTAGGGCACAAAACCGGAATATTCGACATGTACGAGTATTGCAGGGATTTGAAAATTTCTCGTTTGAAATCGACACGCGCGAGCACCTCAATCTACTGCATTAAATAATTGACTATGGAATTAGAGTTTAATTCGAATAAAAGTAAAAGTTCCTCGTTTCGGAAGTCGAAGACGTATGTTCCAATTTTCCGCGTCACTGGCAGTTGTATAGATCACGTTAGAAAGTTGGATGCAACTTGAGCCATTATTATTGTATCAAAGATGTTTTTTTATTATGTAGCTCTGTAAAAAATAGAATGGTCATTACGAATCAGTTCGGATTGACAGTTTAGTGATCGGTGCTGAATGCCAACTGACTCTAACAACCTACTACAATTTCATAATCCAACGCACTTTTATCATACATTTACAATTGGTTTCCGTCACTGGTATAAGAAATCAGCAAATTATGTTCATTCAAAGTGCAGATGAGAATAATTTTGGAAACAGAATGCGTGTCGACAGCGAGTTTTGGTTAAGCCTTCAGTGGTAATGGCCTGATACCACGGGTCAAGTACAACGAGAGTACGAAGCGATGCAAAAGCTTGTCACGAAGTCATCCGGCGAAACGGTCGACCAAGCCGACAGAGTTTGCGTTAAGAAATCCTCCGCGATTATTAGTTGAACGAGTAGTTTCTCGGGGACGGGATCGAAGGTGGGGTCGAGTGAACGGGGCTACAACGAGGCTTGATTAGGCTGCGGCAACTAGTTTCTGAGCACAGAAGACGAAGCAGCCTCGCTCATACCTCCTCCAAGCATCGCTAACTTGGACCATATTAAATTGCGCTTGAGTCAAACACGCGTCCGGAGGTCTTGAGAGACGGTACTTTCTACTCTCCATCCTCTGGAGAAAGCGTTCGGTCTGGGCTTCTCCCTTCCGAACTCTCCGGAACGAAGCACTCTAGCCGATGTGTTCACGAAATGGCACTCTGGCAGTTGGCGGGCTCGGTGAACTTTGACCAGGTCACAGGTCCAGGATGCAGTGTCAGACGCCAACGGCAGAGGGTGCCAGTAGGGAACATTTCTATACTCACAAGGTGTAAGCCAGTGGAGGCAACTGGGCTGTATGGCTGGATGATAGCAAGAGCGAGAGCACAACTTCTCAGGAATTTAATATACGCGTGTTCTATATAGAGAAGTTTGAAAACGAAGAGTGAATAACCATCTCAGATACGAGAGGGTTGGATCACGCCTAACAACGTATTTCATCTTCACCCTTATCATACTGGCGAATCCACTTATGGAAAATATCCGATTATACGTACGCGCGAGTGGTTATATGCTTGCTTAGAGCGAAGAAGACCGGCTGGCAAAGGCTGGAATTTCCTATCATAGAGCCAACCTATAGTCGGTAATCACGTAGACAATCTTGAAATGTTCATTGACGTAAGATATTGTGTAATTCAAAAGTTATACTGAGATGATGACTTCTTTTAAATATCTAGCATCCGGTAACTTCGCACCAGCAAGGCGATATTGAGTGGAAACTTTAGGTGGTGATACGTCGCTCATAAGGCAGCTCGATGCGAACGAGAAGTGATAACAAAATTAATAGCCACCACTTCTAAGCGAGCATATCAAAATTGTGGGAGTAAAGTCCACTACAGTATAGGACTCCAAGGTCGTTGAAGATCCGTAGCAGACTGTACTCGACGTGGCAATTATAATTGCAAATGGCAAATAGACGGTACCGGTAATTGTATTTTTCCTAGATTTGCTTCGCACAAGAAGCACCATCCCGGCTAGTACGATGCTGGAGATGACGCTACTACTAGTTACATTGTTGGGCAAGATTGCTTCGATGGTTAAAGTTATTTCGATAAGAACTGTATTCCCCATTGGGTTATTTCAGAACCGCTTAGAAGGTTCGATGATATTTCTATCCGTAACCCACTTTCTTGTATACAACGATTAATCGAATCGCCATTGTCAGAGATCACCATTCATTCCAGGCAGAGATAATTCTGCTAAGACCGTCGATTATCCGCGGTAGATAGAAAAATCGTTGGAGGACATACAGAGAGCGAGAGGAAACAGTCTTCATTCTAATCTGAGACATCTAATTGTAAGACAGTTCAGGTTGAAAAATCCTCCAGTATCCATCTCGTAGCTTTCTCGAGATTAAACGAAGAAACTAAGATAGGCAAATGACCAACAAAAAATCTTTACGAGAAGCGCAGTTGCTGTACGATTATTGTATATAAGCGGAATTACGTATTTATGAGCCTGTGGGATGGTGCACCCGAATAGAGCTCCTACGTTCCTTCCGGCTACTACGCGGCATGGCAGTTGGCTAGCCAATACTCGTAGACACCGACTGGCTCGCCTGTGGAAGTGTGACCCGAGCCACGCGAATGTATACAACCCGTTGGTCTAATCTAGGGTTAAGCCACGTTGGGTTAAGTTAGACGAGACCCAACCGGTATTAGCCGCACCGGGTAGACGGGTTACACCCTACTCTTCCGTCCGAGACCAAACTTTACTCGAGTCTCCGCTTCCGCTACCAATATACACGTCTGCAAGCTTTCTCGCTTGCTTTCCCCGTTCGTTTTATCCTTCAAACGACCTGCCTCTCTCACTCGTATGGCCAGCCCCTTGCACTGCGCCAGCAGGACCAACTATAGATATCGGTATATAGTTCTTACCGTGCTTGACGCGACCAGCCCGAACGACACCGCGGTGACCCGCAGGACGTACACCCTCCGACCCGCCTGGCATTCCTCGCTACCCTAGCCGGTTATTCCTTGGCCTTACGTGCTGCGCCCGAGATAACTCGACTAACGTTTCGCCCTAAAGCTGTTGGCCGTCCTACTAACACCTCCGACGACCGCGCGGTTCGTTCCGCCGCGCACGTGCAACGCATAATTTTCGGCAAGAAAATCACAACCATACGGGAACGGATCACGATGTTTGGCTTACGGTGGCTGTCCTTCGATGGTTACTGCACATGGCAGATTTATTATGGATGATCCAACCTCCTCGCAGTATAAACGAACCGCCTTTTATCCGATCTAGTGCCCCACGGTCCCCTCTGCTTGTAAAGCCTTCGTCTACTTGGCTTCCGTTTCACTATGTCATCGATATATTTGAGTTTCGTAAAATTGAGAAGATATCTCGACGAAACAGCGACCAGATTAGGGTTCGTAATGCAGAATCGATGACCTTTAAGGGATTTTCTCCTTAAAGGTTGTTGACTTTCGCGATTGGGTCCTAGATGCAACTCCCAATTGGAAATTACCTCATACATATATAGTTAGTAACCCATCGTATTCCAGATCCGATCGACCGAAATATGCTGAAGTCAGTGAGAGACGTAGACTCGATGACTAGCAGCGCGTGAAAGAAAAAAAATACTGAAAACGCATGATCATTCTGCTGAGATTAACCAATCGATGCGGAATTTCGATAACTCATGGAGCCGAAATGTTTGACTGCATCGATCGGCTGTGACGGCGGTGTTGTTTTTCCTGATAGCACCAAAGGAGTGCAAGGAATGCCATACTGTTCGCGATGATACAATATGTCTTTGAGACTGCACTAACTCCACTCCCTAGATGTCTGCCTATGGCTGATCCGGCATTATTTGGCATTCCTGTCGACTACAACTAGGATTCTGTAAACAGTTTAATCTATCTTACCATAATATGGTTCACCGCTGATACTCTGACGCGGGCATGCTCTCAAATGATCTTGGATAAACTCACCTGAAACAAAATAACGTACGTGGATTAGATACAGGCGTCATGACCTTAACCTAAGTATGCAGTCCACATGGCAAAGAACCGTGAACATGCACTGCAATATGATAACAATAGGCTGCACCGTATGGAATAAGATAGGAATAGGCTGAAAGATAAGGAAACCAAAAATCTAGTTTGATGTCTCGAAACACATAGAATAGATCGGCAAACATGATGTTAGGAATCATATAGGGATGTCTGCAATGAGCCGCAATCGATTAGCCACCAGTCCTACATTTTTCCTTTGTCTTTTCTCTAGCACTTCTTTACTATCTGGGTGGAAACAAACATGGGGAATATTGTGGAAGGATAATGTGATGAAGATGTTTAATTCTTCAGCAACAAGAGAGCAGACGTGAGTGCACGGATCGAACTTCAATTCATGATGCTAAGAAAAAGTAGACAAGTTAACGCGCACAGGTGTCGCAATGATATGCTGTAGAGCGCTAGTAGAGCAGAGGAGGTCAAAAAATAACTGTCGTATGGGTAAGCGCATCAGGGTAGGTTCGCACAGCCTGGATTTTCTCGCAACGCTCCCAAACTACAACTTTTAATTCGCGTGCCCCACGCAAACCAATCTGTGTCCTGCGCTCTATACTATTACTCCTGATAAGCCGAAGTAATTTATTTACCGCATGGATGGGAATGCCGACACGCGAGGCTCGAGTACGTGGACTCCTTCGAAGACCTCCCCATGGAGAGAGAAAGACAGCACGACATGTCCACTCCTCCTCCGTGGGTGTCCCGGACACTTTTGTGACTTCACAACCAACCCCTTATTTTTTGTCCTCTGCGACTCGCATAATGTAAGTTTTTCATGCTGGTAACTCATCCCTCAAATGCTGTTGTACGAGCATTGTGGTTCACAACCAATTCTAGCAGATGAAGCTTTGTTGACGAGGTGCAACGAAGCCCTGGTTACAACATATGGACAATTTGGATATGAAGACCATTGATGACTAAAAGTGAAAAGGCTGCCCAGATAACTATGAAGAACAGCAGAGAAACATATGCTGAGGTGGAACTATGCGATATTCGTAAGGTATCAGAGTTTTCTGAAAACTAGCCAATCGTTAGTCAAAATTCTTTAAATACGGATCCGTTGTTTCAGTACCAAGATTTTGGCATGGATATTTGTATCGGTTGTAAATAGTACATGTATATTCCGGAATTATCCGTAAGATGGGTAACAGTTTAATATCCGGACCATATTCCAACCGTCAATGCACGAGTCTTGTGAGATGGATCATCTAAATCTATAGGGAAAGTCAGGCAAACCTGCCATATTCATCAAAGCCAGAACTTCGTCATGGAGAATTTTACCAACGCATAAAATCCAAACTGTCCATGCAGCATTTTAACAACACTCCGAGTTAGAACCAAAACTTCAGTCCGACAGTATAATGTTGAAAGTTGACGTGTTCATGCTATTCTGATCAATTCGCTTCGGGTTGGAGACGTGGAAGTCTTGGCTGATACGGTTAACACAGGAAACTATCCACAGAATCGGATGATCGATGGTCATGGGAATGGATCACGCTTTTGGCACCTAGATATTATTCCATGTGTCCGAGAGACGGAACCACGCGAGGCGTATACACGTCATATCCAGCGGAAGGTCCGCACTATCATCAACGAGGACTGTATGCCATGTACATATATACACATGAAAATATATATGTATATTTATGTAACGGATGTGGACCCCTCTCTGAATGGAATACAAAACAGTTACGGTATCGGAGTTAGGGTGAGTGAGTTGAGTGATCGATGGACGCGAATCTTGGACCACCTTTACTCGGATATCATATTGATAGCGGGAACACTAACAAGGAACATCACTTAATTGTCCGCCTTCGATTTTGTTGAAACTCATATATGTAAAAAAAAATTGAAAACTATTAGACACATATTTATTTATCGGCGGAAAAACGATTTCAAGGTTAGAAACCGACCTTCAAAGAAAGGCGTGTCGAGGGGTGATCCTGCAGTTTCACCCACAAGCAGTCCACCAATCTCAATGAAACAAAAATCAAAATTCTTCTAATGTGAAGCGATGAAAAATCCACTAGAGAAGTATTGGACAAAATTAAATTAAGGGGTGACCTTTCTTTGAGGGGTGGTCTCCCCGCTTAAAACCGTTTTTCCGCCGATAAAAAAATACGTGTCTAATAGTTTTCGATGCTTTATCACCCATATGAGTTTCAACAAAATCGAAGGCGGATACTTAAGGCGGGAAACCCGTTTAGAAGTACGTTTTTTTCAGTTATTTTCATGATTTTTTTGTACAAGGAATTAATTTATAGAATACACTCAAACTTTGGGAATATTTTATACATGTTTTGAAACAAATATTATAATTTCGTCGAAGCATTTTCTCGGAAAATATGGGGCATACAGCCTGCCGCCCATTGAAGGTAGCCATCAGGCTTTGCTGCTTGTGTACACCCTGGAGGTCACAGTTTTCATCGGAAAGTAATAGGATTTGAAAATTACTTAAAAACTCCATTTTCCTTCTATATAAACCTAACTCTGACAAAAAATTAAAAATTCCATTTTTTAGAGGTATTTTAACAAAAGAGTATAATTTTGCCATTATTTGATGACGTTTTTTTGCTATAAAAGATGTGCTTTAAACAATGATATTACCCCAAACTTAGGTTCATATAGAGCGTAATGATATAAGGAAACTGACGCTCACTTTATAATATGATAGGTTGGAAACTTTTTAAACTAGGGTGTACACAAATTGAAAAAAAATCGTTTCGTGAAAAACGCGTGTGAAAATAATTACCGAACACAACAAATTCCAGACAGTAATGAATTATTTATACTGCTTTGGGAACATAATCTTCAATAGTTTCACTACCAATTTATGGAATTGAGGAAATCGATTTTTTGCGTCATCTAAACTTTAGATGACGCGTAGAAATCAACGCTTTAGTGATGGTTCTTGTAAGATTCAGTTGGAGGCTATTCGTGAACACTATGTCAACAAACCACTAGTGACATTAGTCCTGAATAAAAACTACCAAAATGCAGGCTACATCAAATACCTTCGATGTAAAGAGATAGCCACATGATGTTCAAATTCACCTCGTTGCACCGCGATCAATCATGTTATCGTAAAATGCTCTTTTTCGACTGCCTAGGCTACGAAATGAACTCAGATCTTTTCTTCAGAATCCTACCAGAAATCAACAACTAAAATCTAAAACATCAATTCCTGCATAATACCACAGATAAATCGTAAAGCAATAAAGAAAGGGTCGTCGTTGCGTTCCAATGATGCAAACTCCAACACCATGCAGCCGCCTACACGAATGAACAATGATCATCGGCAATCACACTGGGGATGACTCATTGCTTTCTTAGGCAATTATTCTACGACTCGGGAAGAAAGTACACCGGAGTTGGGGTAACTTCGACTGGACGAATATAATTCCTTACCCGGTTCCCGCCTTGCCCGGAAGGATTGGATACCAAGACAATAAATGTGTCACGGAGTGAGATAAGGAAAGGCAACGGAGGAATTCCGTTGCAACTAATCGTACAGATAGAAGCTCGTAATCGTAACATTGCGTCAAGTTATCGTACGCAGACGCGTTTTGAAAATTCCAGAGTTGTACGTTGGTAAGCTCTGGATAGCTGGGTGAGTGCATGAGGCCTGCATTTGTGGTGCGCGTTCGTGTATATGGGGGATCGAAGGTGTATAGCGCCCGGCAATGCGACGCGTACGATTCTACCAGACCACAAAGTGGTATCACAGGCAACTACATTATCGCAGGGCGAGAACTGCACGACGAGCAGTGAATAACCCACATAAGTCACGAGCGTTGGGTGAGCCAGGATGTCTCTTTCTCTCTCTATCTTCATCTCCCTTTCACCGCCTGTGGCCCATGGTACAAAGCAAGCTGGTGGGTATCACGGTCGCCCAAGAGAAACGGGAGACTCGCGTGTGCACGCCGAGAAACACCCGACACGCCCTCGCAAGTCGATAACAACGCGACGAGGTGTCTTCTCCTCGGCAGCCCGGCATTTCCTCCGGTTCGCCAGAAAGCCGCGATCCGCTCAGCTAGAGCAAGGGAGAAGATCACCGCGCTCTACCAGAAACCATCCTACGGCGCATCCTCGTAAATATAAAACGAGTGGCCTGCACACCTCTCGAACGATAACCGGCGGATCTGGTTTCGTATAATGACGTTTCTCACGATCAGAGGCTGCGGCGCTCCCCGACGATCTTCCCTCTGCTTGCCTCGTCCTTGCATCGGCCTTTCCTCGTCGTAATCACCAGTGAGATAGTCGTCTTTTGCCCATGAGCGAGAGCGAAACGATCGTGAAAGACGATCGAAGAAAGGTAAGGACTGTATAATCTTGCCGAGAGGGAACGTTGCAGATCCCACCATTATCTTCCATTGCCACGACGATAAGAGAGCGCCCCTTTTATTGATAGCTCTCGTGGACTTTCAAACCACGATCTACGACTTTACTGAACTACACGGTCGGCGCGAGAGACTCTGTGATTCATCGTTGATGTAGATGAAACGGGGTGTATCGGAGTACGATCTCTGAGTGTATTGTTCTTCGATCTGTCAGGATGATTATCGTCGATAGGGAAATAGTTAAATTTGATGATGTTGAAGCCTGCATTGTCGAATGCAACGGAAATTCTTTTTCTTTCTCTTTTTTCTACTTTTTTATTGTTATCCAAAATTATTTATGATGGATTTAGGTCGTAGGTCTCTAATGGGGACCTTGAAAAGTTTGATGTAGCTTCGAATTGACAAATAAAATTGGCAATAAGAAAAAAGCGTTGCGTTCCAACGATACAAACTTCAATATCATGAAATTGGGGAACTTGATGTTGACGGGTTATGCCTAGTTGTAACAGTCGAAAACAGCTGTTTGTTGGGATTTTATTTTAGAAAATTGTGATGATAAGGTTCTACAAAAAAAATCAGCTATTCGGAGAAGTATCATCTGAAGAACATTCTGTCATTTTTGGTGTAAAAATGTTTAATTATAATACATTTACAGGCGATGTCCGGGAAGCACTTCGCGAAAACGCCTTTTGCGGTGAGCAATGCCCTTCTGGAACAGGTTATCTGATATTAAAAAATCTAACTGGTTTCGTTGGTATATTAGTTAATTCTATATTAATCGACGGAATTTCGGGAATATCGAATTAAGAGAAAAAGGCGCGTGTTCAACTTTTATTGGACAACTTCCACTTGGATAACATTCCATTGGACAACATCCACTTGGACAACATTCCATTGGATAACATCCACTTGGATAACATTCATTGGACGACTTCCACTTGGAAGTCTTGATTTTTGCGAAAAAGGGGCATTTTTCGCTCATAAAATCGGAAAAATATATCGACGGGAAAAAATCTTTGATCAAATACTATATTTTCACGTCTAGAAGAAGCCCTAAAAAAATAAAAAAGATCGATGCAGTAGTTTTTGAGATATTTTTCTACCGACTTGCTTTCGAGAAAAAAGCGTTTAAAGTTTTAAACGATACAATTAAAGTTTCAAACGACAACAACCTATAAATCTGTCAATTTTGATCCGATCACCTTAACATTTTCAGGGAACATTTATAAGATGATATACTGTCGAAATATATTGCTTTTGAAAATAGGGATGCTTCGACTTTTACAACTAGGCATATCCCCTTAAGGCCTTAGGCCACAGTAACGGGTATAAAATCATGTGCGAATTTAACAATTTTTTTTCGTATGAAAAAGTGATTCACTCACAAAATGAATTACACATGTATTTAGCATGAATATCAAGCTGCTAGAAAATATATGTATATTTTTTTTCGGTGTACAAAATGGCTGCCTACTCGAAACTTCTCGAAACAGCTTGTTTCCAATTAGCGTGACAAATAACGTCAACAATTTTCACTCGATTTACTTCAAATTTAAAAGTTATATTCCTAATTCCATTTCGCAAAGAACTACGTACGGAATTTCTGATTAATCGAAAACTTTTCATTTTATTAGCAGATTATCAGCAGTTATAACGAAATTTTTCACTGAAAATTAATTTCTTAAGTTCAAATACCTACAACTTTTGAATAAAACAATATTTTTTTAAATTCCGTACGTACTTCTCTAGGTATTCTAATGTAGATGGACGAGAATTTTATGTTCTAGGTAAAAAATGGTGGTTGCTAAATATCACGCCGCGGAGCGCCTAAAACAAAAGATAACAAAAGAAAATATTACTAGTCGACCATTTCGTACATCGAAATTTTTTTTACAATATTTTCTAACAGATTGATATTCATACTAAATAGATATGTAATTAATTTTATGAGTGAATCATTTTTTTAGACGAAAAGAAATGTTAAATTCACACATGATTTTATACCCGTTACTGTGGCCTAAGGCCTCAAGCACTTGTTGCCAGAAAGCGCTACAGTCACGGATTATTTATATTGAGGCTTTCCAAATCGCTTCAACTTCTGCCGCGCTTTTCCAAATGACAAGATATCTTCTCTGCAGACAATGACGATGAGTTTTTCCAGGCTGTATACTTCAAGCACGCGAATAGAAACACCGAGTTGTTTCACACGCTCTCAGCCTCTACAAACTCATGACAACAATGCCTAATCAGCGAATGGAGAAGCGCAAAATCATGAGTACATTTCTGTCCTACACAAGTCCGTAATGCCACCTTTTCGAGAAGGAACGAAAAAGCTCTGCTATCGTTGCAAGCCTAATCCAAGGTTAATTTTCAAGATACTCCGCAATCAGAAGTCATTTCAGATACAGAGTGCAACGCGTCATTATAGTGCGAAATAAATAAGTCCCTCACATTCGAAATTCGTAAAATGATCGCCGCAGCAAACGCACGTGATAATCAGTTTACGAGTTTCGAACGACGTGAACGAAGTCGTGAATTACGAGCCCGAAGGGTAGCGCGTTTTTTTCAGCCGACTATAAACTTTCCCTCGCCGTTGGGAAAGTCTCTTATTTTTATCGACGTCAAGATATTTTATCGAGTCGTATCGTACAAAAGACGCGGGCCCTCGCCGAAACGGACGAACTCGCGATGTTTCGCAGATTCCGGTCAACATACCGGCCAATACGAATGCACGACCGTAAAAATACCGATTTAAGATGGCACTCTTGTATTTCTCTCATCGGCGCCGCAGCTTCGAACATCAGTTTGCATATCCGTTTCCTTCTTTTTGCCAATGTTTTTCTTTGGAGCCTTTTTTTTTCTTCGCCCGTTATTGTTTCGCCACCGATTGGCGAGAAGGATCAGCGAGTGCGATCTCTGCCGTAGAACGAGATGAAGGGACCGTCAGGACCGTATCCTCGACGGGACGTCTTCACCTACACATACGTGTAGGTGAAGATCAGGATGCACACTGATTTTTACCCAAGGCTCTGCCTATCCGATAAATATCCCTGATTCTTATTTACGACTCCTTAAATTATAAATTGTAAAATCGACGGGAGGACCGCGTTTCTCGGAAGAATTTTACTGAGCGCGAACCGAGAAACACTCGGCCGCAATATGAAGCGAGCTTAGAACAGGGCGAGAGCGATGGACCAGATTCAATGGCTCACAATCGCCTGGCTATAATTTACTTACGCATCCACGTATGCGAATACAAGCCCGATTAGAATGCGACGCGGCCAGCAATACCATAAAAACCCCATATTTCGGAATTGTACCCTCACAGCGGCTTCGTTAAAGGATTTTTTTTTCTGGAAAAAAATCAAGAGCCACGAAGTTTTCCGAGCTTCGCACACAGCCCGGATGACGAGAGATGAGGAGATCTCATTAAGATCTTCCGTCTGCTACGCGATAATCCACCTCGATCTGCGCGACTCGTGCGTCCTTTCGACGCGCTTACTTAATTAGGTAATGGATATATGTATGTACGCATATATAGAAAAACCCTACCGCGTCTCTTGATCCAACTTCACTGCTGTTATCGCCATCGCTTCTTGAAATTACCGCGGAAGATCGAAAGTATCGTTTTCTCGAGCGTTTACTCTCATTATTTTCATCCACCCGGAACGTCAGCTCATAACCATGCAAGCACCATATATAATATACGCACACACACCCTCTCTCTCTCTCTCTCTCTCTCTCTCTCTCTCTGTCTCTCTCTCTCACACACACACACACTCGTGCGCGCGCACGTTTTCTTCAGTATGAAAATCTCTTCTAAGTGAAATTAAAAAGTCGTTGAAAAAGTATTTTCAAATAATTTTTACAGCACGTTCAAGTGTTTTTTTTTCAACACGTTTTTTTCAATTCTGAAAAAAGTTATAATTTCACGATTTTTTCAAGCTTTTTCTTAATTAACCCAGAAGAAAAATATGACAATTGAAAATGTTATTGGTTGATTTGGTTCAGTCAAGAATTACGAGCTGCATCTTTCTCGCTGAATGGGGACTGCAATGGCAAAACGCATATGGAATAGGCTGATAAATCTGCAGTCATTTATTGTTTCATATTGATGATTTTTTTAATGCATTTTAAATATACATGAAAAGACACCTCAATGTTTACAGGGATCACTTGTTTTTTCCCTTGTAAAAAAAATTCCGAAAATACGCTTTTTTGAAGCTTCTAGTTCACGCTTTAAACAGGATCCTGTAGGAAGAAAGAAGATGAAACAAAAAGAGCGAGATCAATGTTCAAAGAATAAAGAGAAGGAGATATTAATAAACCAATAAAAACGTCAAAGGAAAAGGTTTGCATCGATTCTCTGGCCCTACTATTTCTTTCCATCATGATAAATCTCTCAAATCTGAAAAATCAGTGTGATCCATAGGGAATTATATTATATCGATTGGAGCTGAAATCAATAGCAATTCTGAAATGAAAAAATTAAATAATTTCCAATATAAATTTCGTTGTCCTGCAAAATGATCGTTTTGGAAGAATCATCCCCATATCGTGTCTGGCCTAGATGAGAGCTACTCAAGTTCAAAGCCCCGTATCGCCACGAAGATTTCAAGAATTTCGTAAAAAAAAATGACCGTCCCCGTCAATTACTCTATCACGAGACACGCGAAGACTCTGTGGGACTTTCGGCATGTTTATAAAGAAACCGGTCGATTCTGGCACTGATGCAAAAAATGAACTGAAAAAAGATGTCTTGCGCCGAGTGTACGCTGATAGCGATTTGCTGGAAGACATTTTATAACCCTCCATGAATTCGTCCGAGGGCGCAACAGGCGGTCTAGCTTCGAACGAAGGCGCTCTTTATATATAGAGGCAGTATGAGGACTACGTACAATATAATGTATATGCTTACACCACATAATATGTTTGCCTACATGATCGAAGCCGAAATTCGCGACGATGTTTTACACCAGCCCTGGCTGAATCGCTCGAGATCATTCGCGCTTTATGATCCGATTATTCACGAGGAGTGCGAAAAAACTGCTTCTTCCCGAGGGACGAGCGATATCGCGTTCGAATGCGTGGGTGTGCGTGTTTGTAATGCCGCTTTTATCTACTTTCCCTTGGGCCCTACGTCCCATATTTTCATCAAATGATATGGATTTTCGTATGCCACTTTTTTCATCGCGATCCCGAGGATTTTTAATAACCGCGGATTGCAAGGGAAATCAGAGCACGCGCATGGTATTGATGACACATTGAACGGGGAAATGGATTTTTTTTTGCAAATTTGGAGAATGAAAATGCAGATGGGAAACAATGAAGGGAGGAAAGATAACGAAGGCAGATGGAGGTACCAATGAAACCTAAGAGACGGTTCGGTTGAATTTAGAGGAGACCCGGGCATAGCGAACAGCCCAGACAAAGCGAGTACCCCCCGCGCAAACGCTGCGCAGTGGGGGGTATTCGCTTTGCCTGGGCTGTTCACTATTAGTCCAGTAAAGGAGACGAAATCCCAGCACTTTTTAGTGTGGAATATGAATTTTCGACTGAAGGTACATGGTTGCATACTGAAAATAACCCCAATAAAATGTTGCCCATCTACTCGCCCCAACCCTAAGAAATAGGAGTTGAAAACTTAAAAATCGCCATATCTCGATAATTAATAGCCCGATCAAAAAAAGTTTCAAACTAAAGTTGTTGAGAATAATACAATTCGTATAAAGTTATCCGACGTTCAACCCCCTATCTTTGAAAATCGCGGCACAAAAACGATTTGAAAATTCGGGGTTGATGCGTGTGCGAGCGGAGGAGACATATCGCTGCGTAAGGACGTCTAGGGTAAGACAAAGGTTTGGGTCATTGGTGCTCTCGTGTTTTTGTGCCGTTATTTTCGAAGATAGGGGGTTGGACGTCAGGCAACTTTATACGTATTTTGTTATTCCAAATAACTTTTGTTTGAAACATTTTTTGATCGGGCTGATAATTATCGAGATACGGCGATTTTTAAGTTTTCAACACCTAGTTCCTAGGATTGGAGCGAGTTGAGGGGCAACATTTTATTGAGGTTACTTTCAGTGTGCAACGATCTACCTTCAGTAAAAATTTATATTCTACGCTAAAAAGTGCTGGGTTTTTGTCTCCTTTACTAGACTATATGACCGGGTTTCCTCTACTTCTGTTCAGACACTCCAACGTATCTTGATTATGACTTTTGCCACTGACAGAACCCACGCTGGTGGATGAGTGGTCGAGGTTTTTCGAGTACTTCGAGTTAAGCAGTGTTGTGCATGGCCGATACTCGGAGCGGTGACCGCTTTCGTCGTGCATCGACTGTCGCATCATAGAGAGTGGAAGGACAATTTTTCTGAGACATTGGTTTAGATACTTGAGTAAAACATCTGTGCATCAGAGAATCAGAAGAATATGGGGCAGTGTATACCGGTACGGGTTTCCCACAGTTTCCCCGTACCCTCGGCAACTGCGGTATGGTGTAGCTTGAAACAGCTGTGGGAGCAACGGAAGTGAGGTTGAATTAGCGAAGTGCGGGTAGGGTGTGATAGGAAAGGGTTTACTTGGGAAGGGTTGTAGGTGAAATCCTGCAAGGGTGTGAGTTGGAACTCAGGAAACAAATTCTTTTCACTCATACAAGGTTTTCGGCTAATATATATGAAAAAATAAAATGTTGTACCCCTTAAAGCAGAACACCACTGTGACGGTTAAAAAAACCGATTTTTTTCCATTTTCTCAAATTTTACATATTCACGAATTAGCGCAAAATGTTTACTTTAAGATATTGAAAATTGACCATATTACGAACGATTTAGTGAGATCAGGTAGCGCAACGATTTACGTATACTAAAACATTTGATCGCGTTTTTCTCGAAACGACTCTTCTCGACCTGGTCGGAATCACAATTCTAGCTATAATTGTCCGATTTTTCATTTTGAAAACTAAAATTTCCATAATTCCAGTGGCTATCGTTTCACGGAGCCCTTTTTTATTTCGTATTTTTTAAGCCCCCGAATATAAGTAAAAATTTCGCTAAAACTACATTTTTTTGAGCACTCGCCATTGGGTGACCTTTTTCCGAAAAGCGGCTACGCACAACGAGCACTACATTTATATAGGAAGTAAAACTTTTTTATTTTTTAGACCAAACATTGTCAACTCATCGATCCGGCCGTTGGACTACATTTTGACACTCTATTGTACCTCAATAACGGTGTCAATTTTTTATTTTTAGAAATAAAATTTTACACGTAATAAGTTCAATGTATGATTAATAACATACCTTTTTTCCGAATCTCAAATAAATAATCTAGTATACAAAAAATATCGGAAAGAACGACCTTTTTCGGCCCGTCACAGTGGTAAAATCCCTTAAATCAATTTCTTTTCGATTAATAAATATAAATATTTGAACCCGCTATATCAGTATAATAACAACTATTGGCACATGCGACCGTTTTGAGGTGTTGCTGAAAAAAAATCAACGATTCGTTTGTTTTGGAGGCAGGGCAATATCCTTGTAATATGTTTACATGAATGTGCTTACATTTATCTATAGGTGACTTTTGAAGAGGCTTTGCGCAATGTTAATATCAATCTACTCCTGATGTATATATAAATGTATATATATATATATATATATATATATATATATATATATATATATATATATATATATATGCCAACCGCATTGGCATATATAGCCAATGCGGTGCATCGACAGCACAAAAGTACATCCCAACGCCCTTCTTACACAGCTATGTGTATATCTATCCATATACATACAGGGTGTCCTGTTGTGAATGGATAATCCTGCAACTGTCGATAGATCAGATCATGCCCTACTATATCCTGGAATTTCAGTTTAGTAAGAGCCCACGGTTTTCGAAATTTTGGGCTTTATGTTATTATTTTGAAAAAAAATAATAATATGCTTTTGGTTTTTCGCATGCCATTTCTACAAATGACGTGAATCGACAATAACTAAGCAACTTTTTTAAGTAATTGGCACGATATGCCTAGTACATTTTTTTTACACCGCAGGCTATCAAAGACAGATGTTTGAATTGGTTCGTATGAAAATTCTGCATAAGATCTTTTTTCATAAAGGTTCCTTAACATTTAAGGTTAAAAAGAAGACTTTTCTACATAAAACAAATAACCAAGAGTATTTTTTTTAAACCGGGTAAAAGATGTTATCATTTGTAGAAATGGCATGCGAAAAACGAAAAGCAGATAATTTTTAGCTCGAAAACCGTAGGACTTTTGCTAAACTGAAATTCCAGCATATAGTACACTGAAAAAAAAAATTCTTTTATCCAACCAAAATTCAGTTGGTTTAACAAAATGTATCTTTAAATACGTTCAACTTGATTTTTGATTGGCATAACAGACGTTTTGTTAATCTAACTGATAGTTTTAGTGGTGTGAACTGTAGCTTATTCAGCATGTCTGAGCAACTGTTAAAACAATAAAATTTCGAGACAACAAAATGCATTTTGCACATTCACCGATTTCTTTTTCTCAGTGTAGGACATGATCTGACCTATCGACAGTAGCAGGATTATTCATTCATAACAGGACTCCCTGTATATATATATATATATATATATATATATATATATATATATATATATATGTATATATGTATATATGTATATATATATATGTGTGTATGTGTATATATATATATATATATATATATATATATATATGTATGTATGTATGTATGTATGTATGTATGTATGTATGTATGTAAGTGTGTGTGTATATATATATATATATATGCCCAAACACAAATATAGATATGCAGGTAATCTCCGGCAAACGTAAGTAGCGGAAGGCTCGTATTCGGTCATCGTTTATCTGCCCTGAGTATATGGTGTCCGGTCATAAAACGGTCTGAGTAATAATCGGTCGAACTCGCGGAACTTAGCGTGCGCCCGCAATGTTTTCGCACTCGTGGCGGTAGCAACGATTCGAAAAGCTAGCGGGAATAAAAAACTGGGATAAGATAGTGTATCGTCTATGTGTACACCGACCAGGTAACGTAAGTGCTTGTACGGCCATTCGCGTGTACACTTTACACCGCCACTCTTGGCAACTCTGCTATCTCACCGTATGAACTTGCCGATAGCCTCTTGCATAGTTTTGCTTGGAGGCCGTTCTCTGTCACGTTAAATCTTGATAGTCGATACCAATAATTCAGTTTTTACCTAAGATGTCGAATGAAATTTCCGTTGAAACTGCAAATTGAGGCGGGATCTACATTTACACGGGAAAAAATTAAGTAATTTTGAGGTATTTTTTTAAATAAGAAATAATTATTCTGCATTTATCAAACTGTAGGTATACGTCAATAGTATATTTAAGTATACAAAAGATTTTTTAAATTAATTCGTAATAAAAAATCAAGCCTAGCTTCCCTTAGACTTTGATTTGCAAAAAAAAATCAAAATTCTTTTCAGATAGAACATGTATGGTTTCTATTTTACGGTGATTAAAATGGAGAAAATGCAAATTTAAGACAATGACACGCATTTACGAAAAAAAAAACATCAACATTTCACGCAAAGTTTCTGTTAAATTTGGATTAAAAAAGTAGTTTTTTTCTAATTAAAAAAATAATAATTCTCGTCAAATAGAAGATAGCGATATTATCAATATTTCTACCAAGTTTCAACTCCAATAGGCTCAATAATTTTCAGTAATCCAGCACGCGAGTTTCGAAAGTGCAGTTTTGAGAAAAAACGCGTTTGAAGTTTACATAGAATTTGAATTGAATCGCACTTGGTACTTGTGGCAACTTAGGTAATCTGTTAAAAAGTAATTAAATTATAAATAACAGTAATAATTGTAATTGTTAGTTGTTGATTTAATTACTTTTTGCCCATCTCTGTCTACCCCTCTGCTCTCGCTTCTACCTGCATCGCGCGCTCCGAATCCAAACGGTGAGGCACAACATCGAAGGGCGGAAGCGTTTCAAGTTTTTCGAATTTTGCTTCGAAATTTTGGGAAAATTTTCTACATATATAGTTATATTGTTAAAAAAAAGGAAAACGTTTTTTTGATAAGTGCAAATGTATATCCCGCTCTAAATTGAATAACGAAAACGTCAATTTTTTTGGGTGACCATTGGTAGGAATGTTCTCATGTTTTAATTGTTTGCAGTCGGTTCATAGTCCGGTCGGACTAAAATAGACGGCTTGGTATTTCTCAAAGGCAATACGAGATTCCTATTAAACGATCATCATTCCTAAGGAGGAATATATCTCTGTGTGGGGTCTGTATATATATATATATATATATATATATATATATATATATATATATATATATATATATATATATATATATATATATATACACACACATATATATATACACGTGTGTGTGTTTATGCACATATATATGTATATATTCTAGTAACCTCTCGACCCTCGTCGGCGATCCTTCTCGTATACGCGAAACACCCCCGTGCCGCATTCATACACGTTATTATACGCGTCTCATAACGCTAAATCATAAAACGGTGGGCAGCACGCGTCTAATTATCGTCGTACCACCCCGCCGACGTTTACGCTTACGAGAACTTTTTATTACTCGTGTCCTGGTCCAACTGACGTATGGCCATGTACGCGCGAGTGCATGCAAATGAGTGTAATATTTTTCGTGAGCAGGCCTAGAAGATTTATAAATCAAGTGTTTCGGTTCGTTTCGGTTCGTGTGCAGCAAATATACTCGACTATTAGCTCATACACGCGCAAGTATTCCCGAGTATACCAAACTTCCGTATTTCCTTGAGAGCCCGCGGAATTCTGAGCCTTCATTCACGAGTGTTACAGATAGCTGTGAGCTTTTCGGCTGAGCAGTTGATCCGTTTTCTGATAGCTGTCGAAAAGTTCAATCTATGATTATTTCATGAAGGCGAAATGACACACGTTGAGAAATTTAAACGCCGATCTCTTTGCATCTAAATGCCAGCAGTGTTCCTTATACTTATTTTGTCAAAATTGTCGGCAACCAACTACACGATATCGTTCGAAAATTATCTCAGCCTTTTTTTTTTAAGAATGCAATGATTTAAATGTTTGTTGTGTTGCTACTTGTCTTCAAATTGCGATTAACGGCTTATGCCTAGGTAAAACAGTCGAAAACATCTCATTTTTGGAATTTTTGTTTCGAAAATAGTGATGTTAAATTTTTTCGCAAATTAAGTTTTTGCAAAAGTACCATCTGTAGAACACTCTGTAATTTTTTTTGTCAAATATTTAATTATAATAAATTTACAGGCAATGCCCGAGAAGCACCTCTCGAAAACGTCTCGAAGCACCTCTTGAAAATACACGAAACGTATGTTTTCATTTGACCGACCGGTACGAGGACTGCCACTGTTTTTTGCGGTCAGAATTGGACCACTAACCTCAAATTGTGTGATTAAATTCACCACGGTGTTTCGAGATAGTGCGTTATGATGACCAAAAGACGTGCGAAATTTTCGAACCGTCTCTGCAAAATTTTCACCATTTTTGTCGTGAATTTTCGCCATTTCTATGCGTTGCTCGATCGTATAATTCTCCATGACTAAACCTCAATACTTCCTGACGCCAGTTGACAAAGATGAGTACTCTATGTTCGCCGCAAAAAAATGGTGCACAATTTAAAATGTCAGGTCATTTTGGGACCCCCTTTAGTTTATCCAATGATCAATCGAAGGAATTTCTAAAATATCAAATTTAAATAATAATGGCGCGCGTTCAAAGAGATTATTTTTTTCTACGATTTTCTTGATTTTTGCGGAAAAAATGGCCATTTTCCATTCATCAAATCGAAAATATACATAGGACAAATAAACGTTTCTATAAGATACTACATTTATAGCTTGTGCTTGTTTTAAATCTTAAATAAAAAGTGAGCATTATAATGATCATCCACGATAATAGTGGAGAGAGATATCCAATGGAATATCCATGGAGAGAATATCAGATATTCAACTGATTAGAAGAGATACCGCACTCTGATCTTAGCCACAGGCCAAGAAGCGATACTCTTTAGAGTTTCTCCAGCGTTTACGTAGATTTTCAGTTCGCGCTACGCTTACGAGAAACGAGCGCGCGTGCGGCCTCTAGCGGTTACTCCGAGAACTACGGGTTTCCTCGCACCTACAATTTCGGTGGCGCTCGGCCATGATTTGCTTGAATTTTTTCAACCAAATGTGCAAGAAACAAATTTTACTTTCACATAATTTTTTAACGAATTCAGTCATTTGCTTAATATTTTTCAATCAAAATAAAATATTAATATTTTAACGAATAATGTACTTAAAATGAATATCGGATATGGTGAAAACAATAAAATAACATATCTACTAAATAGAAATTTAATTTGAATCAAACGAGCGAAATTCAATTTTTCTTGTGTACTCGAATCAACAATATTCACGTTATAAATTGAAACGTTTTTTTTGTTCGTTGCAGAAAGTGCATTCAAAACTATATAATATGTTCGCGATCATTTTTTACATAGTTTCAATAATATATTGTTCTCGGCTAACAATATATCTTTTGAATGAAAAAAAAACTTTCAATTTTATCATGTTGAAGGCAATAGCGTTTTGTTTGGACTGATAAATCCGATTATTTACACCAACAATTATACAATTGAATCAACGAAGTTTCATTCAATAACACCAATGATATTGGATCAATGATTTTTTTTCTCAGTGTAACAGCTTATAAATCTATCGATTTTGATGCGACAACCTAGAAATTTTTGATACATTTTCAGGGAACATTTATAAGATGATATACCGTCACAAAATTTTAGGTGTAGTAAAAAGAAATCCATTATTTTTGCATGAAATTGAAGGCAAAAATAATGGATTTTTTTTACTACACCTAACATATTGGTTTCGAAAAAAGTTATTTTTCGACTTTTACAATGATAGGCATAACTCCTCAACTCAACCGAAAGATCTTTTCCTAACTTGCTTTCAATACAGTTTCCTGTGATACGGGAATCAGTGATTTTTCACAGCTCCATGTAGCTTCTTCCTCTGGCAATGGAGGCGTTGACTGTGAGAGTTTCAAATCTTTTGGTCCAGGCGTTTTTGAGAAAAATGTCGATACCTTTATCGGGCGTACTCACCAACGGAATCTTGTGTCATTTTTGGTTACCGAATCTTAGCAATCCGGCGGAAAAACAAAGACACCTAATGTTCACATTGACAGACTTGTATCCCCCCCCCCCCCCCCCCCGTTAGTTACGCGTCCCCGTGGAAGAACAAAGACGACCAACGCTGCTACGTCTTCTGGGACGGAGTTGCTGATTCAGCCCAAGGGGCACGCGTATTTTCAACATCAGTGACGCAGCAACAGCTACCGCTTCTTACACCGCCTGATATACATACAGTGCCAATACGAAGTGATCGCTGCCCTCTTCGAGAAAGTAAAGGCATTTATTTCTATGAAGGGACGTGGGTGGACGGGCTAGTGTCTACAGATGTACCTACCGGGATTGCTTCCGTACTCTTCGTAGCTTCGCCACACGGTAGTGTTGAAACTATACTGCCGTCACTACGGCTCCTTGAGGTACACACGTAACCACTGCTCTCGTGCGCAACTATACTACTCGGGGCCTATACTCCCAGTGCTTTTGATTTATGAACTCGTACGTTCCCAAGAGACTCGGCATATAACCACATGAGGTTGATGGAATATGCTCTACGGTATTTGCATGTATATGTATATTGGACAAAAATCTGGATTCATATGGACAAATATATGAATGTGTCTAATATTTCCTCGATTCCAACGTGTACCCTTGCGCGTTTTTCCGTATTAACCCTTTCCTATTTAAGGCTTTTCTGTCACTTCCTACTCGCACTTTGCTAATCCAACGTAGTTTCCTCGAGTGGGGTAGGCTGGGGTCGATATAAACAAGGGTCAAATGAAACAAGTTGAATAACTCGAAGATGGTTATCCAGGTAGGTTATCAAAAGGCTGACGATGGAAACAAACTTGTGCGAGCCTTGTTTCACCGAGCCTGAGTGAGCCAGTCCTGGGCCAGGTTTCATTGCATCGTTTGGAGCAGCCTGGAACCAAGACTGGCTGCTTCGCCTAAACTCAGGGCTATTTCAAGCTTTATTCAGCCAGTGAATTTTGAGGCTAAAAAATCAAGGCTGAATGTAGGCTTGTTTCAGGTTGTGATAAAATAAAATAAATTTTAAATAATACTTTTTCTGTACTTTTATGAGAAAAAAAAACGCAATAAATTTGTCGGGTGCGAAGGCACGAAAAACGAAAGCGAAGGAGGCAGCTCAGAACATTTAAACATATTCTCTTATCGATATTTATGAGGTACACAAAAAAGTTTTTTTTCTCGTCACACACACATTTCGTATATACTCACTCCCTGGAGTTTGCGTACACTCTGTGTATTATGTGTCCCATAAACAATAAATAAAATAAAGTATTGTGTTGAAAATATTTTTTATATATATTTTATAACAAATAATATAATGAATAATAAGGATATATAACAAATAAAATGAATTCTTTACAAATTTATTAAATTTACCCCAATGTAGAATATAGAAAATTAAAAACAGGCCTCATATAGCCTCGAGAAGAGTTTGGGATAAGCCTGGTCATAAATGCTCGTAAAGACTTCATTAAGGCTCGTTTTGAACCTTGTTGTTTCGTCGTTTCAGGCTTAGTACAGGCTTTTCTACCAGCCTTTGGTCAAGCCTGTGTGCAAGAGCCTGAAACCGCGTTATCATTCAGAGGTTCAGCGAGGCCTGAAATGAGGCTGGTGCTCAGCCCGAATTAAAAAATGTGAGCCTTGTTTCAGAGCTTGGCGAGCCCTTTTTTCATCGTCAATTCCTACCTGGGTAGTGACAGCAGCGCGGCCCCGAGGGGGGAAGGAACTGCTTTGCGTATCGGAATCTGTCGCCCAATGCGCGGCGCCCCGCGAGCGCGTCGGACATTTTTATGCGGGGGCATCGCTTTTTTGACATCAAAAGTAAGTTTTTTGACTATTAGTCTTTTGCGTATTGCTCCAAAACTACTGTTCCTTCTTCAGCGTTGTTTACAATCATCATTACTATGAATGTCCTAGTTGAGTTTATTGTGGTCAGTACCTACCTACAACATCGAGGTTTTTTGCTGTTCGATAAAATATTTGAAGCGAGGGTGTGGGGGCAGTTGAAACAAACGGTTCGGGGTCAATTGAAACGTGTTTCTATTGACCCCGAACAAACATTTCATACGCACGCAAGTTTTCCAAATCTTGTTTTATTTTTTAGATGCCAAGAAATCGTCCGAAAAGTAAAATAATATTAAAGAACCTTGATATACCTTCAGTGATACTCAAACTGGAATGAAAAGCAATAAAACTGATTATTTTGATTAGAAGTATATTTAATTCACAACAAACATACTTTATCACTTCATACATGTCATTAACAGTACCTGGGTTTAGTAGAAACATTTGTTCAATCAGCTGAAAACACCGATTTCAACTAACCCCAGGCACTGTTTCAATTGACCCCGACACAGGGTCAAATGAAACGTTTTCCGAGGGTTTCTAAACAGCTTCTACCTAAGTTAAGGGCATATGAGAAGCAAAATCAATAATGCTATCATATAGCCAGATAGACTAGCCATAATTAAAGCCCATTACCAAACAGATAGGGTATAAAATGAAGTCACACTAATCGATTTTCTCGAAAAACGTTCCAATTGACCCCAGCCTACCATATATTGACCAACGTCTCAGTTGTGGCCTTCCGCTTACTGGTTCATGCGCCAACTGGTGCACCGCTGAGTGGTCACCGCTCCGAGTATCGGCCGTGTACAATGTTGCTTAAGCCAGTATTGTGGTCTAGAGCGCTGTTTTGGAGCTGATTTTTAAGATGGAATAACTATTAGACTGGGCGAGTTTTGATTGTGACATTTTTTACACGTGTTCATACTAGAGCGAAGGACGATAGAATTAGATTTGAAAAAAAAACAATTCTCAAATGTCTAGACAACAATGCTGCCTCAACTCGAAGTACCCCCGGAGCCGAACCCCGACCGCCAATTCACCAGTGACCGCATATACGCATTTCAACATTCATTATAGATTTTATCGCCGAAAGTAGCTGACGCGCGATCGATGTGCGGTTTTAGCGATCCTCCACGTTGAGCAGCTTTCGCCAGGGTCAATACTTGAACTAAACGCGTAGCCGCACTATAGAATACAGATACTCGTCGGATACCGAAAATTCATGTGGAAATTTAAACGGTCCCGGTATTTCGTAGCTCAAGGGCTCTCGAATAATTCAATAAAGCTCCGACGAGAGCAATACCGATAGGCAAACTTGGGCCCTCACACATCGGGGAAGGAATACCGTCTTGTGGAGCCAATCATTGAAGGACTCGCACAAAACAGTTGGTGCAAAGAGAGCCGAAGAGATTGATTGATTGATTGATTGTTTATTAACTATGCTTTGGCAAAGCCTGCAAACGCTGGTAGACTTCAAAAATTGAACAATATTGTTCTCATAATTGAAGACTTTAAATAGAATAAGGATGCTTAAGTCTAGTGGTGGTTTTACTAACAATATTATAACTATTAATGCTATATAATATAGGGTGTCTCAAAATGACCTGACACTTTAATTTATTGATGAATCGTATTATTTATTTGAAGAGTATAAATATTTTCGTTTTAAAATAAGATACAAACATGGAGGTTATGTGTGGAATACAATATCCGATAAATGGCCGCCTCGTCCCTATTTGCAAAAGTTCACTCTTTTGACGAAATTTTCAATATCATTTTGACATAATTTCGGACTAATTTCATTAAGGCCTTAGGCCACGGTAACGGGTATAAAATAATGTGCGAATTTAACCATTTTTTTCGTATGAAAAAGTGATTCACTCATAAAATTAATTACACATCTATTTAGTATGAATATCAAGCTGTTGAATTTTTTTTTCGATGTACAAAATGGCCGACTACTCGAAACTTCTCGAAACAGCTTTTTTCCAATTGGCGTTACAAATAACTTCAACAATTTTCAGTCGATTTACTTCAAATTTAAAAGTTATGTTCCTAATTGCATTTCGCAGAGAAGTACGTACGGAATTTCTGATTAAGGGGCCAGTCCACATTGAAAATTTTAACAAATCGAAAGCAAGCAAGGGTTGAAGAAATCGACGATGATGAGCAATCAGAAGGGATTTTGCACGGTGCAGGAATTGCCGATTGAGTTTAGGTAAGAGTTTTTCATACTATAAACTTCAAACGCGTTTTTCTCGAAACAACGTTTTCAAAATCTAGCTGCATCGTATCTCTAAAACTAATAAACCGATTCTCTTGAAATGTGAACCACATACTGTATACATGATTCGCAATAAGATGACCCTCGATGGTTTTAAAATAGTGATTTTTACTCTTTTTTTGCGAAAACTGCGGAAAAAACGCGTTGTTTTTTACTTTTTTCGTTTTTCATCTGCCATTTTTTTATTTTTTGATGAAACTTCATATCCGAGGGTCATTTTGTAGCTGGTGTCATACAGAATCTCATGGACTTTGATTTTTTTGTTTCAGACGAGCCGTTTCCGAGTTGTGATGGAGCTATTAGCCCACCTATTTTTGAGGCGTTACGTTAAACTATGGTTTTTGTACTTGAAAATGAATATAAATGAATCCATTTTTTTAAAATAAATTTCAAGACTATATTTATCAAGCCCAACAACTTTTATATTTATATCTTTTATAAAATCCTCAAAAAAATCTATAAAATAGCCTTTTTCGTGGCTCCAAAGTGGACTGGCCCCTTCATCGAAAACTTTTTATTTTATGAGCAGTTGTAACGGAATTTTTCATTGAAAATTTATTTCTCAAGTTCAAATACCTACAACTTTTGGATAAAACAATATTTTCAAATTCCGTACGTACTTCTCTAGGTATTCTAATGTAGATGGACGAGAATTTTTATTTTTTGTTCTACGTTAAAAATTGTGGATGCTAAATGTCGCGGTGCGGAGCGCCTAAAAAAAGATAACAAAAGAAAATATTAGTAGTCGGCCATTTTGTACATCTAAAAAAATATATATATTTTTTCTAACAGCTTGATATTCATACTAAATAGATGTGGAATTAATTTGATGAGTGAATCACTTTTTCACAAGAAAAAAAGTTGTCAAATTCGCACATGATTTCATATCCGTAACTGTGGCCTAAGGCTTTAATGGCGCGTCCAATTCCTTCCTTGCGCTCCGGAATGGTCTGTGGATCATTGGCACACACTTTTCCTTTCAGAAAGTGCCAAGCCCGAAGAACGAAGTCCAAAGTGCCAAGCCCAAAGAAAAAAGTCCAAAGTTCTAAGCCTAAAGAAAGAAGTCCAATGGCGTCAAAACGCCGCGAGATAACACGAAACTTCGTCCGCAATAACTGCATTCTTTCGCCCGCAGTGTGGTATGTTGGGCCATCTCATTGAAAGAATATGTTTTCCAAGTCCATGTCCATTTCCAAGCCATTTATCGGATATTGCGTTCCACCGATAACCTCCATGTTGGTACCTTATTTTGAAATGAAAACATTCGTACTTTTCGAATAAACAATACGTTTTATTGATAAACAAAAGTGTCAGATTCTTTGAGACCACCTGCTACGATGATCATCAACTATCATCATAGAGGAACAGCGAGGCGGAAAGAGGCAAGACACATTCCAACTGCGAAGGGGGGAAATCACGATGACGATAAGATATATTTCCAGATATCTTATCGATACGGTACATCGGCGTCCTCTGCTTTGATATTCCGCACGCACTCTATTGCGCGCGTTCACTGTACAAGTGGCCCATACGTTGAGGATCGTTTGAGGTATCGTGGTCCATTAGATCGCGGCGCGGACCTACACGGATTGAGCGGTCTCTCGGTAAACGGGGATAAATTAAGGATGTGCCGGATAAGGCGATAAGACGGACCGAGTAAGCGAGCGGGAGAGCAAAAGCGCGTGACCATTAGCAGGCTTGCGGTAATTAGAGATTTCAGAGGTGGTCAAGTCGCCGCGGTTGGCGAGAAAAAGTGCCAAGGAATGAAATGAAGAGGAAGGTAGGAGAGGCAGAGAGTTGCACGGAGTCTTGCGTGTGTACGTAATATACGTGTGAAATAATTAAAAGCCTCGGTGCTCTTCTTTTTCGAAGGCGAGGCGCCGTATTCATATGGAGTTATCAATATTACTCGTTGGTAGCGTTTACAGGCACCTGCCGATTCGTATCGCACTGTCTTGAGAAAGGGCCCGATTGCTCGTATCCCTTGACCAGCTTTACGACCCTCGGGGCTCTTTGCCTTCCTCGACCCTCGCACTCCCCTCTTGGGCCGCGATAATAAGGATATTTTGCATATATCAGAGACTAATGGCGGGCAATAACGATGTATCGACATGGTGTTATCCGGGCGAGCTTTTGTCGGCAAGCCTGACCATCAAAGGCCGAACAAAAGGACAGAAAAAGTATTGCTGCGCGTGAGATTCTTCGGGAATCCGTGCAGAAATTTGATGGGGAGTCACCAGATTCTACCATATCCCTATAGGGATTTGTTTGGGACACCGCACGTAGGGAGACCACATTGGAATCCGAGTAGATACCGTGCTATTTTCCGCATAGCGTCATTGGAGAATTTGTTGTTTGAAATGTTCAACCGGAATTTGTTGAATCTTGTGAAGAAATGTCTTTTCGTGATCCCGTGCACACATTTTTTGGGGAGTATCAAGATGCAGCTACGTCTCTATAGGTATTTGTTAGGCACGCCACCCATAGAGGGTCCTCATTGGGATCGAATTGGATTCCACACTGCCCGATGAACGCCATTTGAGACTCGAGTGGAAATCCTGCTCCGGCTACAAAAAATACCTGATCGGGCATCCTGATTTTTTCTCATGCCTTGATCAGGATTTTTTTTATCAAGCCCTGATCATTTTGGTGACACTTATTCTGATTTCGGTCGGATCAGGGTAAAAAATCAAGGCCTGATCAGGGTGAAAAGTCAAGGCTTGATTTGCAGTCCGAAGAGAGAAGTTCGCTGTTGCTTCGGACACTACCGTCTCATCACATTCTTCATTGCACTGTCAAAAAAATATTTAATTTAAATAGGATTTATTTTAATCAAATAGGTTTTTACTAAGATCCTATTTATTTCAAATATTTTTTTAGAATATTCAATAGAATATTTCATAAATCCAAAATAGATTGAAATACTTCTTTTAGAGTTTTACCACAATGATTTTGTATCATAATTGATAATTTATCGAATATCATGCTATAGATTTTTCAAACATAACATATATATATATATATATATATATATATATATATATACCTTCAAGTGATGCATCAGGCAAATTGAGGCATACCCTAAGTAAGGCCTCCGTACCCCAACGTGATCAGACCCGGATCAAATATCAGGCTATCCTGACAATATTTCTACTCGGGAAATTCTTACCAGGTTCGAATAAAAAATATGTGCATCGGGAGAAAAAAACTCGGCGTGCTGAAACATTACCTGCACCTTTCGCGAGCGTGTATGTGTGTGGTGATATTATGTCAAGGCGCAGTGAAATAAATAACAAACGATGACTAAAGTGGATTTTCCGTGATGTCATTTAAATGGATCTTTAACATATACTTTTTTAACGCCTTATGTAACTTTGAAAAGAATGTACCGATTTTTTATTAGTTTAAATTATGTATACCTGAACATTCAAAGAATTTTAAGGTGGTTATGTATGAATATCCCATGAATGATATGGTCTGGCAAGAAATGGTTTTAAAACTTTAAACGTGTTTCAACTCTCTTCAACTCTTTCTCAGCTATAGCTGGATGAAGTAAAATGAATAGATTTTTTTTTGGTTAAAAAAATCTATGTATTTTACTTCATCCACCTATAGCTGAGAAAGAGTTGAATTTTCGCGCTCGGCTTATAAGACTTTTTTGTAGAAAATTACTTTCTCTACAAAGTTCTCATCTGAATTTTTTTCGATATATCTAATAGCTTAGGCGTTACAGCCATTTGAATAGATATTTTGCACAATATTTACTTGAAATAATGATGCCGCTGAAACGGTTGAATTTACGGCCATGGCTCAATGAACTTTATTGTGGAGTATCATATTTCCTATGAGAACCCACTTGGAAAATATCGCGATATCAAAATTCGCGGAATGGTAACACTAATAATGAGAAAAACATTTTTTTCAATGTTAATTAAATGGGAAACCTTCAATTTTGATTCGCGACCTCTAAATATTTTTTGACAACATTTTTTGACACGAAAGTTCGTTTTTTGGTACCAACTAAAGGTTTTCGGGCACTATGGGTCAAAAAAAAGTTGCCCTGAAACGAATCACCCAAATATATATATATATATTTCATTTAGAAAAATCAACGTGCATAAGGCCTAAGTCGTTTATACTTCTTTGTGATAAGATTGACACTTCTCCAACATCCATGCATTTTGTATATCTATTTATTTTATCTGGAAAATTAAACGTGCAGACTAATGCATGGGATTGATCAAGAATCGTATCGGATTCTGTTCGATAATGTGGAAATCAGTTAGGATTCAAATTGGATTCGTAAATGGGATTCGAATGGGGAATCCCGATTATAATCCAACGAACGAGCGTGACGTTTTAGTGTACAGACCCAATGCGATTCCCCTTTGGATCCCTATCGGAAAGTAGAGACAAGTATGGAAATCCAGTTGGATCGCGACGACAATTTCTGCCCGGGAATTAGGGTGAAGGAAGGTAATCTAGGTTGGACGATGAACGAAAAAATGGAATGCTCGAGTTACCTGCGATCATGGTGATTGTTCACGCGGATCTCGTCATCCAGATGATGTTCGGTTCAATATAATCTGTGCGGTAATTGAGAAATTTAAGATTCTCCGGTGCGTCAAATTGGTACGAGGAATCGTGAGAATAAGAGGTTAAGGGTAACCACACAAGGCTCGTTCCGAGCAAGTGCCCTGAGAGCAAAGTATGGTAGGACCTCCGCATACGTCGCCACTCGAGAAGGCCCTCATACCGAAACCCTCCTCGCCCTCCTCCTCTCTGCATTTCTCCCTCGGCCCTCTTTGCCTCTTGATTTCTCTCCCTCGCCGCCTCTTATCGCCGAGAATTCTTTCACGCATAATGCGCTTGCACTTTACGCCCCGAAACGTGTGCGATATTCCTCGAGCCCGCATATGCGAGGAGCAAAAAAAAGTGCACGGGAAAAAAGTGCGAAAAAAAACCAAGCGGCGTGAGTTTTGGGCCTGCGAGAGGAGATTTGCGTGAAATCGTTGCTGAACGGCCAGAAGGGTCTCGAGAGCCTTGGAAACACCTCGAAATTCACTCACGGGCCATACCGGGCTGCAAGCACCCGAAAAGATTAACGAATCACTTTGCACGAAAAGCCGCAAAACGAAAAACAATTTACGAATCAAAGTGTCGAGAGGAACGAAAAAAAAATGAAAAAACAACAACAAAAAAATGAAAAAAAAAAAACGGTAACGAGATTTCACGGGATGTATCTCAAAGAGAGCCGAAAAGCGTGCCAGATACGTATTAATGCCTCGTCCTTGAAATTCCGTCCTAATGAAGCCATCGCCAGCCGAACGAGAAATCGAAGGTTTTCGAACGCGCTAAATATACGCCGGGTTTTCGTGTACAAACACCGTTAATACGCCTTAAGTTATCATCACTCAGATAATACGTACGAGTCTCTACGATTTTTTCGTTTTTTTTTTTTTTTGGCATCTCTTATTTTCTATCATCCGTACATATATGGAAGCTCGTGCCGAACTTTCTCTGTGTAGAGTAGACTGAAGAATTTGTCGTCGACACGGCGCCGAGAAGTGATTCGTATGTACACACGTGTAGACCCTCTTTCTTTATCTCTAACACGCATGTGAAGCTGAGCAGAGGCGTTTTCTATTCGACTAACGATGTACGAACGAAGAAATGGGACTCGACGTAGAGGGAAATAAAGATGGGACCATATTTGCGGATACGCATGGCACGGTCCGTAATGGCAAAAATATGCATATGGGCTCGTTAATCAAGGAATCATTTCCGAAATAAACCCTCGGTCTTTCAATGTCTCGCCGGGCGAATTTCTCGCACGTGTATGAGGGGAAAAAAAGGATACGTGTTTCCAGATGGCGAAGTACGTCGTTCGAACGATTTGTAGCTAGATCGCGTGTCCCTCGGATTATCCGTTAAGGGGTTATGCCTAGTTGTCAAAGTCGAAAAATCAATTCTTTCAAAATCAATATATTTTGACAGAATATCATATTACAAATGTTTTCGGAAAATTTCGAGGTCGTCCGATGAAATATGACGGATTTATAGGCTGTCACGTTGACGCCCGGCGGAATGCTCGGAACGTCGTTCAAAACTTTGAACGCTTCTTTGTCGAAAGTACACCTTCAAAGTCGGTGAGCAAAATTTCTCAAAAACTACGGCATCGATCTTTCGCACATTTTTGGGGATTTTTCTAGATGTAAAAATATAGTAATGATCGAAAGAATTTTTTTTCTGTTGTGTACTTTCGATTTGATGAACGAAAAATAACGATTTCGCAAAAATCAAGACTCTCATTTTGAACACGCGCCATTTTTTTGTATTTCGATATTTGAGAAATTCCTACGATCAATCATAGGATAAATTAATGTACTGAGTAGAATATTATTACAGAAAAAATAACAGTGTTTTTCAGATGATACTCCTTTAAATACCTGATTTTTCGTGCATCATCAAATCCATGTATCATCGTGTATCATCAAATTCCATGATATTGAATTTTGTACCATTGGAACGCAACGAAAATGATTTTTTTTTCTCATTGCAATTTTTTTTAGCAATGCGAAGCTACTGCAAACTTTTTTAAGGTCCTTATATTAGAGACCTATAACCTAAATCTATCAGAAATTATTTTGGATAACAATAAAAATCGATAAAAAAAAGTAAAAAAGAGTTTTCGTTGCATTTCAACGATGCAAACTTCGACAACAACAAATTTCAGTATTTCACTATCGGGGATAAACGTCGTGACAGAAATTCTCCTGACAGAAATTACAGAGTGTTCTTCAGATGATACTTCTTCAACTACTTAATTTCTGTCGAAATGTATCATCACGATTTTCTAAAAAAAAATCTGGTTTCGACTGTCACAACTAGAAATAACCCATTAAGCCGATGAAATAGATATACTCAGTTGGGTCCGGCATATTATTATCAGATTGCAGCCACGTCACCGGGTGTATCATATCCGCGGTACGTTAGTTGAGTAGGCCTGTCCGTGAATGATTCGCTCTCGAAGTGAAATTTGTGTGGGAAAGTCAAATCAGGCGGAGTTCGAAATCTCTGAAGCTGTCGAATATCGCGAAATTAACTTTTGCAAAAAAAAATGGGCAATTCTGGTTCATCAAATCGTAAATATACATCGGCAAAAAAATTCTTCGACCAAATACTATATTTTTACACAAAAAAAAGCCCGAAAAATTTCAGAAAAATCTATGCGGTAATTTTTTAACTATTTTGCTCACCGACTTCGAAAACGTGCTTTCGAGAAAAAAATCGTTTGAAGGTTTAAACGACGCTCCGAGCGTTCGGACGGGCGTCAACACAATAGCCTATAAATCTGTCTATTTTGATTCGATCACTTAAAAATTTTCAAGACACCTTTATAAGCTAATGTACCGTCAAAATATGTTGGTATACAAAAAAAAGAGTTTTTATTCGACTTTTACAACTTTACATAACCCCTTAACCTTTACTTTACAACTTTATACTTACAACAGCATATTTTACAAGTTTACTTAACCCCTTAACGGCGGGAAACCAGTTGAGACGACAAGTAATCGATTTTTTTTAAAGTCCATAAATTGTTAGTAAAACTATTCAAGAATATATTCCAAAAGTCGTATAAATAATTCATTACTGCCTTGATTTTTTTGCTTTTGGCAATATTTTTTCCAGCGCTTTTTTCTCGAAACGACTTTTTCTGAATTTGTGTACACTGTAACTCGAAAAGTTTCTAGCCTATAATTTTGTAAAGTGATAGTTTCTTTATATAATTACGCTTCATATGAGCCTAAATTTGGGGTAATATACTAAAATTTGGGGTAATATACTAATAAAAATTAAAGAATACTTTTTATAGCAAAAAAATTAATAAAATAATGGCAAGAATTATACCCTTTTGTTTAAACACCTCCAAAAAATGCAATTTCCAATTATTTTGGTCAGAGTTAGGTTCATATAGAAGGAAAACATGTTCTTAAAGTAATCTTTAAATCGTATTGATTTTCGATGAAAACTGTGGCCTCCAGAGTGCACACGAACAGCAAAGTCTGATGGCGACCTCCAATGGACGGCATGTTCCATATTTTCAGAGGAAATGCTTCGACAAAATTCAACTATCTATTTGAAAATATGTATAAAATATTCCCAAAGTTTGAACAAATTCTATTAATTCATTCCTTGTAAAAAAAAAATCATGCAAATGACTTTAAAAAAACGTACTCCTAAACTGGTTTTCCGCCTCATCAAATTACGAGAATTAGACTGAGAGTTATTCCTATTTATTTTGTTCGCTGCGTAACTCTTCAAGCATAATTCACCATAAAAACTGACATGTCTATTCGAGTTTGAATGTGCTTGAGAAGTACGGTCCGATCCACAACTCGACAACACGCCGAAAGGAAGATCGAACGATCCGAGCAAGTGAAGGTACAACCTGCCGGCAAGCGTTGGTCCCCAGCGTTTAATTGCGGGTGGTCCAATCATCGACTCTTCTTTACGCACGTTTCTTTGCGGCAATTCTCGTGTCCACTATCACCAGTTGCTCGCTAACGTATTCGGAATCGTCGAACAAACTTTTCTCTCCCTTTGATTAAGAATTTGAAGAATTTGACGAAACATTTTTATGTACCTGCGAGCCGCACGTGTCCGTCAGAACGGAGTATATAAAATGTTATTTTTTTTTCTTTCTTTCTTCTCGAAAATCTTCCTTTTTTAACCTAAAAAGTAGACGGGCGATCCATGGGCCCTTGAAATTGAGGGCTATTAGGGCCCATAAGGGACATTTAATCTCCATCCGGGTACACGATTTTTAACTTGGTTCCTGGCGTTTCGTGCACGATATAAAGGAGAAAATAACAGTCGACGGTGGGCCATTAGTCATAAACGGGCATGTGTATCTATATAGCGTCACAGCGGAGGTTGCTATACGTAAATTTTTATGACACGCGTGTATAGGGAAACCTGTTTTATTCGTTCGCGCCCTCGCTACCACAACTGTTCCATTACACCGTATATATACCTCCCGTATAAATCCTCGTTCTTTATTTTTCATTTCTTCTTTTTTGTTGTTGTTCTTGTTTTTTTTTTCGTTCGGATCTTTCGTTATCGAGCCGCCTGTCAATGTCGTAATTGAAAAGAATCCAGAACAAACCAACGAGATATTGACAATCACGATATTCTCGTCGTCGATAAATAATGCCCCCGCGGTACCGCGAACGCCGACCACTATAAATTTGTCGCATGAAACTTTTGTTTCGGCATTTCACGAAAGTTTATCGCCCATTGGATTTTATCGTTTTATTGATTCTTATTATTTTATCGAGGTTGTTGGGTTTTTTTTTCACGAAAATAAACTATTATCCGTAGCACGGGAATGTTGCCAATGCTGCTACGGATCATTAACTGTGAATACTGATTTTTTTTATTGCGAGAGGCGAACCATGTGCCAGTGATCTTCCATCATGGGGATCAACGATTCAGTTTATCGTATGTATGAGCAAATAAATAAGCGACATGTTGCCTTTTTGCTTTTGTGAAGAACATTTCGATTGCAATGCAGATGTATGGGATAAGATAAATTCAGTCGCCATCTCGCTGTAGATGTAAAAATGCACTTTGAGCCGAATGTTTGGAGGATGTGAAAAATATAAATATAAAGGGTGTCTCAAAATGACCTGATATTTTAAATTAAGCGACATTTTTTTCGTGGCGAACATAGAGTACTAATCTTTGACAACTGGCATAAGGAAGTATTGAGGTTTTGTCATGGAGAATCAGACAATCGAGTAACGAATAGAAATTGTTATTTGCTGCATACACTAAGAAAAAAACCAATTGAATAAAAAAATATATTTGTTGATTCAAATAATATATTATTTTATTTAAAAATCTCTTCTGTTCTGTGAATATCTACATTATCATTCAAATATAATTATCTTCTATTGAAATCATTCTATATACAATCCGTAGATGTATGGATGAAATAACTAAGCGGTTGCTACAACATTTTTTATTTAGTACAAAAATATAATCAATAGAATAAATTATTTATTTACTACATCGAAACGAATATGCCATGAGACGTCAGTTTTTCAATTTGTTTTAAATCTTAAATAAAAAGTGAGCATTGGAATGATCATCCACGATAATAGTGGAGAGAATATCAGATATCCAATGGAATATCCATGGGAGGATATCAGATATTCAACTGATAAGAAGAAATACTACACTTTGATCTTAGCCACAGGCCAAGAAGCGATACTCTTTAGCGTTTCTCCGGCGTTTAAGTAGATTTTCGGTTCGCGCTACGCTTACGAGAAACGAGCGCGCGTGCGGCTTCTAGCGGTTACTCCGAGAACTACGGGTTTCCTCACACCTATAATTTCGGTGGCGCTCGGCCATGATTCGGTTGAATTTTTTCAACCAAATGCGCAAGAAACAAATTTTATTTTCGCATAATTTTTTAACCAATTCAGACATTTGCTTAATATTTTTCAATCAAAATGAAATATTAATATTTTAACGAATAATGTACTTAAAATGAATATCGGATATGGTGAAAATAATAAAATAACATACTTACTCAATAGAAATTTTATTTGAATCAAACGAGCGAAATTCAATTTTTCTTGTGTACTCGAATCAACAATATTCATGTTATAAATTGAAAAGCTTTTTTTGTTCGTTGCAGAAAAGGTATTCAAAACTATATAATTTGTTCGCGATAATTTTTTAGATAGTTTCAATAATATTTTGTTCTCGGCTAACAATATATCTTTCGAATGAAAAAAAAAACTTTTGACTTTAGCATGTTATTAAAGGCAATAGCGTTTAGTTTGGACCAATAAATCTGATTACTTACAGCAACAATTTTACAATTGAATCAACGAATTTTCAGTCAATAACACCAATGATATTGGATCAATGATTTGTTTTTCCTTAGTGTAGTTATTGCAGACGAAGTTCCATGGTCGTGTTATCTCGCGCCGCGGCGACGTGAATTGGCCATTCCGGAGCTCAAGGAAGCAATTGGACGCACCATTAATGAAATTAGTCTACGAAATTAGTGAACGTTTGCACACAGGGACGAGGCGGCCATTTATCGAATATTGTGTTTCACACATAACCTCCATGTTTGTACCTTGTATTAAAATAAAAATATTTGTACTTTTCAAACAAATAATACGTTTGATTAAGGAGAGGGTAGGGGTTTCAGCATGAAAAAAATCACTTTTTTGCGAATTTTTTTCATCTATATGGATAGAATAAATTTATTGAAACCTTATGTACATTGTTAAAAAAGTTGAAAAATAGCACTTTTCACTTTACATGGCCACCAAAAAACCCGAAATGAAAAAAAAAATGATCAAAGACCGTTGGGGGAAGGATTTGATGATACTTTGACTAAATTTTAATGGTACTTGATTTCAGATAATTTCTAGCTGAGATACAGTGAACACCGCAAATCGTGTTTTTCCAAAGGCGTTCTTGGAAAAGCTTTGTCACCGGCTTGTTTGTGGATATTTTCGCGTACAAATTTCACGGAATGTTCTTGAAATGACACTTAACAATGTACAAAAGGTTTCAATAAATTTACTCTATCCACATAGATGAAAAAAAATAGCAAAAAAAAAGGGTATTTTCACGCTGAAACCCCTACCCTCCCGGTAATAAATCAAAATGTCAGGTCATTTTGAGACATTCTATACATGTAACAAATTGGTTTGGGCAGATACAAATTGTTGCAGACAACTCGGGCATCATTTGAGTTTCGCTGTCGTCTTGGTACAACAATATTACATACGTTGGTGCATGCACACCCATTGTGGATGGACACACATACATATGTAAAAATAGGCAATAGATGTGCAGAAAGGTGATTTTGAAGAGATTCGTATTCGAGGGTCGTCCTCATATCAGCCTATGTTTTCCAAGTTACCTTTCGATGAACGTAAGCACATTTATATGAAGGTTATTTCAAGAATGGCCCTGTCCCTAAAATGGACAGTCGTTAAAAAAAGGCTTCGTAACAGCTGGCTGTGCTCATAGCCATCGATAGCGAATAGACACAACGAGTTCGTGATATTCGTTCCCCACATCGACAAATGTACATATACACAGACACATGGAAATACCCGTGCAGAAATTTGTTGGGGAGTCCCTAGATCCTACCACATGCCTCTAGGGATTTGAACGGGGAGGCCACACGTAGGAAGTCCACATTGAAATCCAAGTCGTCGTTTGAGAATTTTTTTTTTAATTCTCAACTCGAATTTATTGGATCTCCGAAAAAAATCCTTTCGTGATCCCGTCTACAAATTTGTTGAGGACTCCCAAGATGCACCGATATCTTTATAGGGATTTTTTAGGGACACCGCACAGAGGGAGTCCTTATTGGGATCGAATTGGATTCTACACTGTTCCCCGGAGAACGCCGTTTGAGAATTCCTACCACGTTCGAATCGAAAATATGTGAAAAGTGACGAGAAAAGTTCGGCTTGCTGCAACACAACCTGCACGTCTCGTGAGTGTAAACGTCTGCGGAGATATTATGTCCAAGTGCAGGAAAATAAACAATAAACGATCATTACAGTGGATTTTCAGTGATAGGATTCAAATCGATTTTTAAGGTATTTCTTTCGCGGAGGGTTGCATTTTGTGAGGGCATAAGCAGAGCCCTTCTGAATTAAGGTAGTTTAAGTGGCGCTTAATAAAAAATAAAATTTAGTTACAATCAATTATTATACCCGACGATAAACTGGAATTAAAAATTAGTAGATTTTGACATTTTCCCATTTTCTCGCAAAAGTCGCGCCTACAAAAATTCGTCTGCTAGTCACATCCTTCCAAGTATTATCGTTAATATTTTCTTTAAACATTCGCAGTTACTGCCTTTAAATATTCACCGTGAATGTTTAAAGGGGGTCACTGCGAATGTTCAAATAGAGTTCAAGATGATACTTGGCAAAATGTTACTTGCAGACGAATTTTCGTAGCCACGACGTAAAAAAAATGTAAAAATGTTGAAATCCACTAAATTTTTTATTCCAGTTTATCGTTAGGTATAAGAATTGATTGTAACTTATTTTTTAGTAAGCGCCACTGTAATTAGCCGATGATTCAGAAGGGTTATGACCCCTGTTTTTATTGTCATTAAGGAATCTTTAGAATTTTTGACACGCGTAGAGCAGTTTATAAAGTGCCATAAAATGCCATAAAGTGCCGAATAAATTAGACGATGTTTGGGTCGTAATTTTTCTTTAAAAGTTCGGGAACTTTGCTTGAAATTTTACCAGTATACTAGCATGTAATTTTACTCGGTTGTAGATAAAAATCAGCTCATTTTAAAAAATTGGCGTTTGTAAAGGGAATACGTTAAGATTTTCTTTTCTCAGCGATTTATCTTCCTTAATGATTTGTACTTTTTCAAGATACACTCGTTCTGTATATCCATATATTGTGTTCAGAGAAGTCACCGTACAAAATATGATGAGATCCATCAAGAATCTTATCGGATTCTGTTCGATAACGTGGGAATCCTTTAAGATCCATAATGGATTCGTACATTGAATTCCAATGTGGAATCCCGACTAAAATCCACGTACGAGTGTGACGTTTCAGTATAGGGATCCAATGTGATGATCCATTGGATCCCCATCAGAAAGTAGGGACAGTTATGGGAATCCAATTGGATCCCTGCGACAATTTCTGTACGGGGCTATGTATGTATAAATCCGTAGCCATTAAGGGGTTACCCCCACTTGCGATTTTGAAAAAATCAATTTTTTTTATTGCATTTTTTTGAAGTATAAGTATCTGAGAATATGTCCTGAAAATTTCAAGTCGATCCGAACAAAATTGACTGAGATATGAGCGTTGAAAGAAAAGAATCCGCGTTGAAAGAGCGTTGAAAGAGAAACGTTAAACGCTTTTTTCTCAAAATGGCATTTCTGAAGTCGGTGACCAAGATTACTCGAACACTAATGAACCGATCTTCTTGAAATTTTGCAGGCTTATTTAATACATAAAAGTGTAGTCTTTAATCGTTCGATTTTTTTTTTCGAAAAAAAAATGGCCGTTTTATAGCCAAAAACGGCCGTTTTTTTCGTTAAAATCGAACCATTAACTTTGACTGTCCGCCATTTTGTGAAAAATGAATATTTTTTTAAAATCCTTCGATTTAAGACTAGTTTATACTTATATTTGACTAAATCCATCCGCATTTTTTTTTCAGATGATCCACTTCGCCGCAATGTTGGTCACCGCAAACCGTGTATATAAAAACATTATTTCATTGACGGCCATTTGCCACTAAACAATGTAATATTTTTCAATAAAAAAATTACTGAAAGTTCTTCAAGATGTGTTCTTCAAGATGGTATATTGACCAATCAAAAAAGTTTTGTAGTTTTCTTTAAAAAAATTCATGAAAAAGGCCTTTTTTGCGCTACAAGTGGGGGTAACGCCTTAATGAAGCGCTCAACAAGAACGTGGTTCGGAAATTTGGACTGGCTTCGAAGTTAACTGTGTAAACAGATAATCATTCACGAAAACGGTATTCCACTTGGGCGAGGAATCCTGTTGAGCGACAAGGCAAACCAGACTGCAACGATGTTCCAAAGAGTGCCCAAGTGCATTCTTATTATCGCTGCTTTCCAGCTCGATATAATACCGAGGCTTTTTCTGCTGTGGTCTCGTGCCTCACTCGTGCCGTACACGAAGGAAAGGGCGAAGACAAAAAGGATAAGAAGAGGTAGCAGAAGGAGAACGAGAAGAGTCGGAACGTGGCTGACACTAACAGCAGCATAGTGGCGACAGAGGCAGCAGCAGCAAATGTCATTCGCGGCAAGGAATTCCACTCGAGGCGTCAAATGTCTTATTTGAATGCGAATAAACTCCTCGTCCGCGAAGTTCGAAAAGGTAGTATATACCTACTCTTACGGACCGTACGGTTTTTATGGTATTCAAATAAAACGATAACGACCGTGAGGGCTAAAACGAGGCGAATCCTACCCAGAATTGCGGCATGGGGTGACATTTTGGTGCTACCAGGAAAGCACTCAGTCGCAATATCGGAGTCATCGCTCAAGAGATTTTTCCTAGTTGTAAAAGTCGAAAAATCACTCTCTTCAAAACCAATATATTTTGACAGTATAGCATCTTATAAATGTTGTCTAAAAATGTCAAGGTGATTGGATCAAAATTGACACATTTATAGGCTATGTTGACGTCGGAACGCTCGGAGCGTCATCCGAAACTTTAAGGAGTTTCGGGACAATTGATGAAATGTTACCCTTTGATTAAAATGTATGCAGTAAATTCTTTGTCATAGACCGAATGCACTCTCCGAATTTGAAATCAATCGGCTATACTACGTGGCGGGATTAATCTGAAAAAAAATCCACCGACGATAAGGATTTCTTTTATTAACACTCATACGCGGAATGAGAACCAAGAAAAAGTGAGGAATTTTGAAAATCAGTGAAATAGTACGCTTCGAAACAAAAACATTGAATTTCCCGAAAAATAACTACATTTTACAATACATTTTTTATTTTTCTTATTTTTGAAAGCAGTTAGGTTCATGCTGAAGACAATAAGGTGAAACAGATTTATACCAAATTTCATCAGAATCGATCAATTAGTTTTTCAGCTATGCGTCACGCCAGTTTTGAAAATGCAGTTCATAAGACCGTGCCATACCTTCGCCATTTTTAAAGATGAGTAAAAAAGTACCATCTAACAGGCAAAAGTAGTACTAAAGCATACCCTAAGTCTCAAAAATGGCAAAGAAAATTGTTTCTTTTTTTATCATGAAAATCGACATTTTTTTTCCGCGCTTAAAGGTACCCCCCCCCCCCCCCCAATTAAAAACTGTACTTGATTTCCTAGATCATATTTTCTCGAAGCCATATTCATATTTTCTTTCATTGGAGTCCATAAGTCCCATATCCATGCGACGCTTCGAGCGTTCCGACCGGTGTCATCATAAGTCTATGAATCTGTCAACTTCGATCAGATCATTTTGAAATATTCAGGGAACATTTATCTAATGACATACGGTCAAAATATACTGGTTTAAAAAAAGTGACTTTCACAACTAGGAATAAATTAAGTCCTTAAGTCACTGTCCCCGATCCTGAGTTGGGGAAAGAGCGAAACTAGGAATGTTCCAAATTGACAAAGATCGGTAACAAATGCCTGTGCAGTACGAGGGACCCTGAAAGAATTTCCGTTGTTACGAGACAAATCGTTTCGAAAAAGTACACATTTTTACGCTAATTCCTGAAAACATTGCTTCGAGTAATGATAGCGTAAATGCACGTTTCACGTGCTATATATACTTCGTAAACATGCCAGTGCACGAGACATGTGCGCAACGAGCCTCTTGAAGTTCGTACGAAGAAAAGTGCACGATGTAGACGAACCGACAAGCTTGTGCTGCTGGCCAACTCTTGGTGCAATTAAGACTTGACTCTCTTCAGCTGCTCGCGCAACCCCCCTGAGGGTGGACAAGTAGTAGCCCTTCGGTAAAGCAATATATTTGAGCCACGCATGCCTCACCAGTGTGGATTTACTAGACCATTTGCGACAGAGCTAGTTCGCTCTCTGCACAGGTACTCGTTCGTTCAAGTCGCACTTCAGTTTTTTCATCACCACTGATCTTGCTCCGGTTCATTTGCATGGCTGTCATTAGCGGAACGGAAAGACTCAATTTTTTCTCCGTTCCAGCAACAATTACCGCGATATAGGCTGGGGTCGATAGAAACACGGATCAAATGAAACAAGTTGAATAACTGGAAGACGGTTAGTGACAGCAGCGCGGCCCCGAGGGGGGAAGAAACTGCTTTGCGTATCGGAATCTGTCGGTGCATCGCTTTTTCGACGTGAAAAGTAAGTTTTTTGACCATTAGTACCTTGCGTATTGCTCCAAAACTATTGTTCCTTCTTCAGCGTTGTTTACAATCATCATTACTATGAATATCCTGGTTGAATTCATTGTGATCAGTACCTACCTACAACATCAAGGTTTTTTGCCGTTCGATAAATTATTTGAAGCGAGGGTGTGGGGGCAGTTGAAACAAACGGTTCAGGGTCAATTGAAACGTGTTTCTATTGACCCCGAACAAACATTTCATACGCACGCAAGTTTTCCAAATCTTGTTTTATTTTTTAGATGCCAAGAAATCGTCCGAAAAGTAAAATAATATTAAAGAACCTTAATATACCTTCAGTGATACTCAAACTGGAATGAAAAGCATTAAAACTGATTATTTTGATTAAAAGTATATTTAATTCACAACAAACATACTTTATCACTTCATACACATCATTAACAGTACGTGGGTTTAGTAGAAACAGTTGTTCAATCAGCTGAAAATACCTATTTCAACTAACCCCAGGCACTGTTTCAATTGACCCCGACACAGGGTCAAATGAAACGTTTTCCGAGGGTTCCTAAATAGCTTCTACCTAAGTTAAGGGCATGTGAGAAGCAAAATCAATAATGCTATCATATAACTAGATAGACTAGCTATGATTACAGCCCATTATCAAACAGATAGGGTATAAAATGAAGTCACACCGATCGATTTTCTCAAAAACGTTCCAATTGACCCCACCCTACCCTACTGACGGAAATGTTTATCAAGGAGGATACTGCCTCTCGTCGATAAACGCTGAAGGATGGTGACGTTTTGTGACGTATTCCGGTTAAGTCAATGGCAAAAAGTCAATCACCCCCTAGTCATAGCGGAAACGCGCATTTTTGGACTTGAACTTGCGAAAAAGTAGATCGGAAAAGTCCCAAAACACGCCGTGAAAGTGGTTGCCGAAATTGTTTGACGAAATGGCCATTGGTATGAGCGGCGTGACGTCGCCAAAAGCCAACAGTATATCACAGCCGAACTCAGCATCGAAATTTCTCAGCGTGTGTCGTTTCGTCTCAAAATACGAATATTCAAATAATGCGACGAAAGAACGAAGAATGAAGCACCAACAGGCGGCTTCTCCAAAACCCAAATATCTCTATTATCTAAATAGTAATTTATTGTTTGCCAGATACCCATTCTATACTCGTGTCATCAATCACAAAGGCAAAAATCATTCGCCGAAATGTTCTGTTCCGATTAACTTTCTCATTTACATAATTCCTGCTCTCTCGCTCTAAACACGCGGCGTATATGCATAAATATTTTTCGTGTTTTGCTATTAAATTTCACGGGTGGCGAGTAATTCGCCTCCGTGACAACGATTACGGATGGAAAGTGTGATGAACGACAGCAGAGAACGGTGGGCCCGTCGTTACATTATTCCCCCACAATTATTAAGGGGGAGATACCTTTAGGCGAGAAAAAAATTGGCTGATTTTCATGTTTTTTTTTTAAGGCAAGATTTCTTCACCATTTTTGAGACGTAGGGTATGTTTTATTACTACTTTGGCTGTGACAAGGTATTTTTTTATTATCATTAATCTTTAAGAATGGTATGGCACGGTCTTTCAAACTCCATTTTCAAAACTGGCCGTCTATAGCTAAAAAACTAATCAGCCGAATCTGATGACATTTGCTATAAATCTTTCTAACCTCATTGTCTTAAACATGACCCTAAATGTTTTTGAAAATAAAAAAAAGTATCCTTGATTGCCATATGTGGCCATTTTTTTCGAAAAATTCAATCTTTTTGTTTCAAAGCGTACCATTTCATCGATTTTCTACATTTCTCACTTTTTCTTGGTTCATATTGTACAGAAGAGTGTTAATGAAAGAAAGATCCTCGTTGGTTTTTTTGTCAGATTAATCCCGCCGACGCTACGTGTCACGCCGTCTGACAACATCCGCCACAACCCGTTTAGAAGACCCCGCCATTTTTAAGGATTAATTTAAAAAACTATGTAACAGCCAAAAGTAGTAATAAAACACCCCGACTCTAAAAAATGGTGAAGAAATGTTACCTTTAAAAAATCATAAAAATCAGCAATTTTTTCCACTTAAGGTATCTTCCCCCTTGATATTACTATTCGTACGATAAATCAGGACTCTCGATGAAAAAAAAATGAGAGCAATGAGATCGCTGCATTTTGTACACGCGATAACGCGAAGAGAACACTGCGTGTGGCTCTCGTCGCGGCCTTTCTTCCTCACGGCTCGCTCTTTTCTCTTTAACGTGAGTAAGAATAAAACCGCTATCTTCTATAGTACTCGGCTTGTGGCTCGCGAGCATGGAAGCGCGCACGACGTGTATACTCGCGTCAGGCAGAGCGATTCTTCTCCTGAGCACACCGCTGTCGTCCGTTCAAAACGGGGCTTACCACACGCTTAATTGCGGCTTCTCATTTACATAGAGGTATCTCCTCCAGAAGCCGCCGGTAGCTCCTGATGCCACTCTGGCAAACCCGGCACAGTTATACACGAACTACAGTCGAATATATAGAATATTTTCACAAAATAGATTTTATGCGAGTATATGTATATGTTTATGAATAAACCGACTTCGGTTAAGCAGCATTATGCACGGTTGATACTCGGAGCGGTGACCGCTCAGCCGTGCACCGGCTAGCACATCAACCAGTAGGCGGAATGCCAATACTTCTAAGACCTAGTAGGTGTCGTTTTGTAGTTGAGTAAAACGTCTGTCCACAATAGAATCAGAAAAATATGGGGCCATCTATTCTGGTGCGAGTTTCTCACAGTTTCCACGTACCCTTGGCAAATGCAGTATAGTGTCAACACGTTACATCTGAGTAGAAAAAAATGTTTCACCGTTTTTTTATTAGCTTGGATGATGTATAGACATTACAAGAATAATAAAAGGGCTTGGGCGAGAAGAAAAAGTTACACGGTCGATACTCGGAGCGGTGACCGTTTAGCCATGCACCGGCTGGCGCGTCAACTAGTAGGCGGAAGTCGAATACTTCTAAGACCTTGATGTACGTGTACTTTTGTATTCGAGTAAAACTTCTGTCCACCAAAGAATTAGAAAAATATGGGGCCATCTATTCTGGTGCGGGTTTCTCACAGTTTCCACGTACCCTTGGCAAATGCAGTGTAGTGTAGCTCAACACGTTACATCTGAGTAAAAAAAAAGTTTCGCCGTTTTTTTATTGGCTTGCATGATGTATGAACATTACAAGAATAATATAAAAAAGGACTTGTGCGAGAAAAAAAAAGTTACACGGTCGATAGTCGGAGCGGTGACCGGTTAGCCGTGCACCGGCTGGCACGTCCACTGTAGGCGGAAGTGTAGTAGGCGGTAGTACTTTTGTACTTGAGTAAAACGTCTGTCCACCAGAGAATCAGAAAAATATGGGGCCATCTATTCTGTTACGGGTTTCTCGCAGTTTCCACGTACCCTTGGCAAATGCGGTATATTTTAGCTCAACGCGTTACATCTGAGTAGAAAAAATGTTTGAACGGTTGCTTTTATTGAATCGAATGATGTATAAACATCACAAGAATGATATACAAAAGGAATTGTGCGCGAAAAAAAAGTTAAACATTTTCGGATCTCATTTTCCGAAGCGCCTCTGAAATGCACGAACAGCCTAGACGGTGGAGTAGCAATTTGAAGTCGTTCAGTTCAGACGTTGTACAAAAAATATACAACGACCTAACTGAAGATCTCCTATCAAAATGCATCCGTAGATACGCGCAGAATTCAAACGAGAGCTTACATTTTGTCGTGTGGACGATAGCTCCTGAATCAGTTTAAAAACTTTAAGGCGTTTTTTTCGAAACAAAGTTTTTGCAATCGAGAGGACGCATAATTTGGACAGTTTTCATCCGATTGACTTGCAATTTTAACAGTAGCTTTGCAGATAGATTCTCTAGAGTAGTACACACGATTTTTACGACTCATCAACCATTCTCGTTTTTATAAATAAATGATGGCCAATTTTTTGGCGAAAAAAAGGGAAGATTCATTCAAAATTATGTAATTTTGCGATAAAACGATATCTTTTAATAATCGTGCGTACGTCTCTAGCAGAATCATGTAATGAACGATTTTTTTTTCCATGCTGTTAATCCATGAAAGTTCTGCGTCCTCTCGCACAGCGCCTATAAAAGCGCTCTTAGTGTAGCTACGACTGAGCCGCTGTTCTGTATTTTTATGCAAAATTTTTTTTGCTATACGTGAAAACATGTGGAATAAACCCTCCAAAGTTCATTTTGATTTCTTTTCTTAGTATTGTCAACAAAAATCCAAAAAGTCTCCTTTTTGGTGAGCCACATGGATGTGACAAAAAAAATCGTGATCGGAAAGGGTTTAATTGTAAAAGGCAATACGTAAAAACCCGCAAGGGTATACGTTGGAATTCAAGAACTATAAATGTATACAAATAAGAATGAAATATATTATACGTATAGTCGGTGAAGCAACAGCAACGCTAAAGGAGCTTTGATTAACGGCGTGCATTAGGCTAGAAAAAAATGACGTTCAGCTATCTAATTTTATTTTGGGAAGGATGCGCGTTGGATCGATGATCGATGCGAAATCAAGTAGCTAGTAAATGCCCCGGGCCAAGATACGGATCATTATCTGATCAGCTTTTTGGAATTCCTCATATACATATAATAGGCCCTTATTAGTGAAAAGATCGAGAACAGAAGTCAAGGGTGTGGTATAAGTGGATACGTTCATTTTATTCTACAAGTATTTACGGGCAAAGGTCCACTTCGTATATACCACCTCTTCGAATAAGAGGGAAGGAGCGAGGAAAAAAATAATCAACGTCTGTGTTCGGGATTCGGATGAGTTGTCCAATTACAAAAAGGAGTCTACCTCGTCCCCATTAGTGCCCAAAAAGAAGCCAGGCGAGAGAGAGGGAGCGCAAGCACAAGAGCGAAAAATAATTAAGGTCGGTGTCCAAGAATCGGGAGAGTTGTTCGAGCCAAATTGATAATTTCACGGGGCAATCGTTTTACCGCATTTCTTCGTCGATTCGTGCCTTTTTGCTTGTTCTTTCGGACAGTATGAGGAAAGGATTGAGGGGCGTGCAGGAGGCTCACGTGCCCGATTCGTTCGATAAGATCAACGTTAGCAGGTACTTGGGACGTGAATGCATCAACATTGGAATTTTAGGACATCCACATCGTGGCGGTTCATTTCTCACAATGTACATGTACATTGGATGTTTATTCGCTATATATATTTATATATACACACACGTATATGTGCATATATATCCATTTATTTCCTGAATTCCAAGGTATATCCTTGTGGGTTTTTACGTATTACCCTTCCCAATTGAACCCTTTTCTATCACTCGGTACCCCCGCTTACTAATCTTACTTCACTCCCGTTATTTGTGATTTGCTGATTTTCATGATTTTTTTTCTAAAGAAAGATTTCTTCACCATCTTCGAGACTTAGGGTATGTTTCATTACTACTTTTGGCTGTTACGTGGTATTTTTTTTATTTGTTAATCTTTTTAAATGGCAGAGGTATAGCATGGTCTTCTAAACTGCATTTTCAAAACTGGCGTGCCGTATAGCTAAAGAACTGATCGACCGATTCTGATGAAATTTGGTATAAATATTTCTAACTTTATTGTCTTAAACATGAACCTAAATGTTTTTGAAAAAGAAGTATTTTTGATTGCAAAATATAGCAATTTTTCGGAAAATTCAATCTTTTAGTTTTTCCATTTTTCCATTTCACCGATTTTCAACATTTACCACTTTTTGTTGGTTCATATTCCGCGTATGAGTGTGAATGAAAGAAAAATCTTGATTGGTTTTTTTTTCAGATTGATCCCGCCGACGCTACGTGTCACACTCCCGTTATTGGCGATGAAACCCGGTATCCCGCAATTTTTTAAATCAAAGCTTTTGGCTGGCGACGAATATATGTGAGCCCGTGCAGAAATTGTTATAGGGGTCCAACTGGATTCTCATGCTTGTTTGTACTTTCTGATAGGGATGCAATGGGTCATCGCATTGGGTACTTATGTTCAAACGTCGCGCTCGTACATTGAATTATTTCCGGGATTCCCCATTGGAATCCAATGTACGAATCCAATTTAAATCCTAACGGATCCCCACTTTGATTAAGCCCATCGAATTCTGTGCGTTAAATCTTCCAAACAAAATATATAGGTACACAAACTTAGTGGATCTTAAAAAACCATTAATTTTATCTTAAAAAAGTATAAATCGCTCAAAAAAGTATATCTTAGAAATCGATGTGAATCACATCAGTGAAAATCCACTGTAATTATCGTTTGTTATTTATTTGACTGCACTTTAATATAATATCACCACACACGTACACGCTTCGAAGCGTGCAGGTTATGTTTCAACACGCCGAGTGTTTTGTCGTAACTTCACATATTTTCGATTCGAACGTGGTAAGAATTCGCAAACGGCGTGTATCGGGAAACGATGCAGACTCGAACTGGATCTCAATGAGTATTTCCTATGTGCAGTGTCCTTAATAAATCCCTTTAGAGATCTGGATGCATCATCGGACTCTCCAACGAATTTCTGCATTTCTTTAAAGTCCTACAAATTCCGGTTCATAATTCCAAATAAAAAAATTTCAAACGACGTTAATCGGGAAGCAGTGCGCAATCCACTTGGATTCTAATGTGGACTCCCTATTAAATCCCTATAGGGGTGTGGTAGGATCTGGGGACTCTCCAACGAATTTCTGCACGGGAGATGCTCGATCGAACGGCAATGTTAGAAACTTCATCTGTCCGTTTTTGACACACTGGGTCATTTTAACCCAGATACATTTGAAATAAAATGCTCACTTTCCCAAAATATACATTTTTTTCATAATGTTTTACAATTCAATGTTATACCTTCCGACTTTCAATTATGCAGACATATCAAGAAATGTTTAAAGTGTATCCCGGATCTTTTTCAAGCAAAACCGACCGACGGGTTGTTAAGGGCAGGTGGATGAAGTACTATCCGGGCCAAATTGACCGGATGTGTCAAAATCGTGGCGATAGCTGTAGAACGTTCGCAACCCCACCTTGTTCCCTTCATACACAATACACACCTCGATCTCCACACCGCTCACCGTGAAATTAACTCATTTACATCGCGTAATAATCTTAATTGGCCCGGAAAACGGTATTGAAATAACCGTTAATGATAATTACACGATTGCGAGAGATCTCCATCCTCTCGTTGCTTAGTAAGGGGCGTATAATTAAGAAGCCGCAACGTGCAGGAAAAAAAATGCAACAAAATTCGGTGTACGTTCTTCTTTCTTGTCAAATATATATATATATATATGTATACTAGGGTTTAAAAATCGATTTTTTTCTCAATGGAAAATTGAAGTATATTAAGAAAAATAATGTTTTGCAAAATTTGAGGGTTGTAAACAATTTTTTAGTCAGCGCTCAAACGCCTTTTTCGTGTTTTTTTTTCATGATTATCGGAGTATTAATTTTTTTTATCTCGATGCAGAAAATTTTAGTTCGTGATCCAATGTAGGTCTTGATTCAATTTTTTCTGTAACGATACACCATTTTTATTTAAATGTTTTTTTTACCACAAACAATTCGTATTTGTAGATTAAGAATCAATATATGGTTGTGAAAATTATATCAACCACTTGATGAACAAGAACACGGTGTTTACATCACTGAACGTCTAACAAGTATGCGTGTTTTTTTTTTTTTTGGAGTAATATGTTGTTTTGGAGTAAGAAAACAAAGTCATACGGATTCGAGAGTGACAAACCACGGCGCTGTTAACGCTACTGCACCTTTGTTTCTCTGACTGTCCGTGAGTTCTTTTTGCGTTTCACTTGACCGTTTCCAGTGGTTGCTGTATTGAGGTACGTCACAGTACACGTAAAAATAAAAATGTAAATAATGATCGCGGGTTTGGACGATTGTGAAAGGGCCGAAATTTATCTGATTGAGTCGGAAATCGAAGAATTTGTGGAGCGAAAATTACCCACGAATAGAGAAGCATTAAGTCTATTCTTTCACCATCATAATTCTCTTAAATTTTCTGTTCGAGAGAGTACACAAAACGTTATCGACAAAATAACTAATATTTGTAGCGAAAACGGAATAGGAATTTCTCAACCTTGCATCAATTTCAAAAGGTTACAAAAATTACAATTGGAGTGATCAGCGTGGAAAAAAAATTATTTGCAAAAAAACCAATCGTTTAACAAAAATCTCTTCGAACATAAGTTGGATAAATTATTTATATTATATTATTATGATGTCTATTGGCGGGGAAAAAAGGACGAAAAATCGAAAGAAAAAAAATTAAAAGTCGTTTGAACACTACCTAAAAAATGTTTAAACCTCTCAAATTTTGTATGAATTACTTTTTCATAACGTAGTAACATTTTCCGTTGAGTACCGCGAAAAAAAAAAAATTTTAACCACCCTTCGAAGGTATATTCCCTTCAAAGTGTATATTCGAAGGCGGGGAATCCCGAGCAAGGCTACGGATCTTTGTTTCCAGAAAAAGAAGTGAGAACGATAGAGAGGAGAGAGAGAGAAGAGAGGGAGAGAGAGAGAGAGAGAGAGAGAGAGACTCAAAAGCCGCAATTTTTTACGCAAAGATAAATTATCCCACATCCTGCCGTTTTGCTTCATAGATACGTTTCATGATGATTCCTCTTCTGCGAAACTTTAACCTCCATGGGAGCACAAATTTCGAAATTTTAAAGCTTCGCTCCGGCACCGATGTATGTATGTATCGATTTTCCAGCGTGTTGAAGAACTTCCCTATTTTTGCGTTTGTTTCATCAGTAAAAAAGAAAGCATCGCTGCAATCGCTGACTGCGTGGGAACATTTCACTCGACATGAGGAATTAAAAATCATAATATGTCACACGTGACATTTCCGATTGTGGCTTCACGCGGGTGGTACTGGGGAGGCATTAAAAGACGAAGACTCGCGCGCTGCATCGTTTATTCGATCGTTCCGCCTCTGCTCAACGCATTGAATAGAAGTAAAAAGAGAGAGAACGAATAGAAACAAAGAAAAAAAATAATCACCGAACACGCCCTGCTCAACGTCGATAGTTTTTCCCTAGTATCTTCTTAAACCCTACAGAAAAAAGAAAAAAATTGGATGCGATGGATGGATTGAAAGAAAACCCAAAAAACTCAGGTTGAAGTGAGCTTTTCAACGTTTCTTTTTTTAAATCATTGCATACGTGTTACTGAAGGCTGCATCTACCTTTGGATGGTCGGTAAACAACGCTTTTTGGGATTTTTTTTTGTAAATCCCAATGAAGCAATAGAAATGAGGTTTGAAAGATTTATTTTACATATCTGCAAGTATTCAGATCAATTTTTTATTTATCAAAAAAAATTTAATGGCGGCTCTGGGGTAGAAGGAGAATGCCTTTTTTAGGGCCTCCACGGGCGAGCTCGTTAGAGATAGACCTGAGCACGCAGAACAAAAATTTGGTTTTCTACATGAGTTTTGCTAGCGAAGTACACACAATTATCACATTATATAGATTTTCGCAAACTTGGCACCATTTTGAAAAAAAAGTCGCATTTTCGACTAAAAACGGCCTTAGTTTGTTTATAAAAACCCGTAATTGACAATCGATCATAAAAATCGTGTGTACTTCGCTGGAAAATTTATCTACGAAGCTACCATTTGAATTCGAAGTTAATCGGTTGAAAATTCTAGGGGCTACGAGTTCGCCGGATTTTGAAAACATGGTTCGACGAAAAACGTATTTAAAGTCTCAAAACCATTTTTTTCGGACCCTACCATATCTAGGACGTTTATACATCATTGACACCAATAAAAAAACCATACATTTTTCGCAAACGTACACAGGCCTCAATAAAAAAAATGGGGACGTAATCGAAAAGCCGGCGAAAATTCCTTACCCAAAGAGTCTCACGTTGTGCCCATTAGTCGCAAGCACCGTGATAACTGGACCGAAAACTGCCAATGAGCACCCGCATCGACATTATGAATAAAAAATTGTGTTCTTGAATTTTGCATCTATAGACCGCAACGAAAATTCGTTTTATTTTATTTTTGCCATTACCGAAAATAATTTTTCGACAATTAAAATTGTATAACTCACAAAGAAAAATCCTAAAAATCGTTCGGGTCATTCTCGTAGCCTAAAACAACAATAAAAAATCAGACGTCAATAAGTTAACGATAAAAAAATTAATTTTCGTTGCGTTCCAAGGCAAACTCCATGACAAACTGCCGATAATTCGTATTTTCTCATGTAACCCTGCAAACATTTGGCTCATTGATATTCCCACGGAAAAATGCCTCGCCACGAATCAGGGTGAAAGTACAAAACAGAGCGGCATTAATCTCGATACGTGACGGTAAAATTATTCTATTGCGGCGAATAATGTAATGGAACTCCCCCGGTGCTTTCCCACAGTCGCTCGTACCCGCCGTACACGCTATGCGCAAATATGCGAGTGGAGTAACCAGAAATAAACTACCAGGTGAACTTGCACTCGATTAATGAATGACGTTACCGAGGGCGTCCGAAGCGCGGTTACGGCTGGATATATCGTTATTTTATCCGGCGTTTAACTTCACGGCACTCTGTCCATTTCTTCATGGCTCAAGATAGCGACAAAAGGACCGACGCTATTTAATAAATTAATAAGTTGATACGCATTTATTATAATGCGCAGTGAGAATTGACCGGATACGCGATAACCCTTATTCCTGAATATATTTCGAAGTCTAATTATATATATATATATATATATATATATATGCATGTACTTGCATTTACGGTCGGTATTATAGAGAGGGGACGCACTCAAATTCTCTTCTTCGTTACTCGCCCTCGTAACTATTCGATTAATTCGCATCTGCGACGTTCAGTGCAAGCTTAAGATCTCGTAAACTCGTCGGATTCGCCATACACGCAAGTATTCGAAGTACTATAGTATAGTCATACGGGACGGTAAATCGTGTACTCCAAGATATGCGCGCACAAGTACGATCATTACTGTCCCTTCCCATTAACGGGCAGCGCATCGGATCGCTCGCTAGACGTGTCGCGTGTACACCTACTACTTACTGTATATCGTACAGGACGACTCAGAGGAGAAAAACACCATTTAAGGCAGTACTGTTCTCTAGACATTTGAAAAAAATGTTTTTTTTTTTCAACTCATTATTCTACAGACATTTCCGAATACGGCTGTGAAAAGCGTTCAGTGATCTTCATGTAATCAGCTGAGTTATAGAAATTATAAGGAGCTCATATTATGAGGAGAAATTATAAACTCTCAGGGAGCGTGGTCGAGACCAACAAGTTTAAAGGCATTTTTGTCGAAACGATGCTTTTGAAAGCGACAACCACGAAATCCAAATAACCAATTGGCCGATTGAGGTCAAATTTGACAGACATTGTACTGGTAGTCTACTTTCGGGAGACTGTTGTGCAACGTTGGTAGCGGAATTGAGTCGAAATGATTTTTTTTATTTTTTTATAGTATTCGTAGAATGGTCAGAAAAATAGAAAAAAATGATGATCCATGCTTAGCCTGACGCCATTTTGCACATTTTTTTGCTGAGCCCAGTACCAAACATCACAACACTCATGCAGTTTGTTCAGATTCATACAACGTCCACAACATTTGGCACGCACTTTCAGTAGATTGTTTTTCAACCTTGGTAGCAGAATTGAGTGGATATAATTTGTTTATTTATGTTACTCGTAGAATGGTCAGAAAAATAGGATAAATTGATAATCAAAGTCTGCCGCCATTCTGCACATTTTTTGCCGAATCTAGTCCCAACCATCACAGCACTCATACAGATTTTTCAGATTCATACAACGTCCACAACGCTAGGAAAAATGCATAAACAAACCTCAGCCTGCCGCCGTTTTGCATTTTTTGTGCTGAATCTAGTACCAAACATCACAACAGACACCTTCAGTAGACTGTTTTTCAACCTTGGTGGCAGAATTGAGTCAAACTATTTTTTTTATATTACTCGGAGAGTGGTCGGAAATATATGAAAAATTGATAATCACAGCCTGCCGCCATTCTATACATTTTTATGCTGAATCTAGTACCAATCATCACAACACTCATACAGATTTTTTCAGATTCATACAACGTCCACGACGCTAGAAAAAATTTATATCCAAACCTTAGCCTGCCGCCATGTTGGACATTTTTTTCGCTGAATCAAGTACCAAACATCACAACCCTCATACAGATTTTTCAGATTCATACAACGTCTACAACACTGATTGCCAATTGGGGGCGTTATCCGCGCATTATTGTGAACAAACGTACAGAAGTACAAGTTAACACATTTATTTATTTTTCATTTGTATAAGTTGTTGAGTAAAGCAAACTCAAACAGTTTAAAAGATGCCATCTTGAAAATTACCTGCCAAACAGCGCTCTAGACAGCGATACTGCTTTAAGGCACCGTGCGCAGCGTTAGAAATGACAATTCTGTCACGGACTGGTTTTCTATTGTTTACGCGTCAGTAAATGCAAGTCAGTTTTATGCAAGAAAAATTGAGAGACACCGAGCACAATTATGGTTTCCAATTATCCAATAAACGCTCATCGATTCCAAAATAAGCGTACAATTCTTTCAAAGTTTTTATCGAAATTTTTACTGTCAAAGTCATATTTTGATGGATCATTTTTTGCTTACTCGTCAGTTAATGTAAGCCAGTGTGATGCGAGGAAAATTGAATGACACTGATGTGAGGGCAGCCGTGGTTTTCGATATAGAATGAAAATGGAAAAAAATCATTGTTTCGATCAAAATGTATGAGATTCACTTTTGCATCGTTGAAATGCAATAAAATGTATACTTTTTGTTATTGCTCAAATTTCTTTTGATGTAAGCTACAAAAATACCTGAACCATTTTCTAAGTCGCTAGGTTGAGGATCCTCAATGGAAATGTGCAAATATTTTTTTTCTACAATAATGTAAACGAGGAGAAAAGAATATTAAAAAAAAAATTCTCTGCATTCCAATGATGCAACGACATTTTCAACATCATCATCGTTTTTACTGCCGATGTCATACTTTTTGAAGAATGAAGACACTTTTGTCAATAATATTGCCGTGGTTTATGTCCCAAGAGAGAATGTAGCTTTATCCTGCAATGGTTCAATAAGTATTCGATGGTTGTAAGAGATACCATAGCATGGAAAATTGATTTTGAATGAGCCTGTATACGGTTAAGATGACGATGCTGCAGTTGCAGCTCTGTCCAGATTTTGCAAGCTCCCTCTCTTTCCTTCTCTTCTTTTTTTTCTACCTCTCCCCCTCTCGCTCCCTCTCTTTCTCTCGCTCATCCACTTTACTGGTCCTTTCCTGTACTTGTCCATCCTACTCGACGATACAGATACCCCGGTCAAAGTAATTAGCGAAATGGTCGTGCCGAGCTTAAGGTGCGTGCGAGGGAGATCTTTCAGACTCGATGTATTTTTTCCCAATTCTTTGTCTTTTTCTCGCTTCACCGCTTTCCCTTTCATGCTCTCGTACCTCTCACCCTATTAACGACAAGAAATGCCAACAATTTTCGAACACTCTAGCCGAGACGTACTTGACACTATTACCTACTGTGATGTGGTCGCCTCGAGTCAGCTTCGGTTCGCAAAACGGCCTCGTATGCACGACAAGCACTATCACAACATGAGCATTCCTGCACGCGACTGTCTGGTATCGATGTAAAGAGACCAAGAAGATTCCCGAGGATCCCCGTGACGGTGCAAAGACGGGTGAAGACGTTCGAGACTACTCGTATAATACTCTTAATTCGCTGGAAGCATACAGCCGAGGAATTTGAGAATAATCCGCAATGTAATTAAAGACTGATCCTATTTGATTCAGAATCAATTGGACTGAAGAATCAAAATTGGTCCAGCTTCATCCACAGTTGTCAGATCAGACAGACCATCTTTTAGTGTCAACTCAAATGGATTGAGCGAGACCCTGTTCGATGGAAAATCAGTTGGTGGTCAGGAAGTCCTCCATTCCGTTGATCCCCAGCTCTTCTTCGAGCCTGGGAACCATGTTTTGTTTGAAAACTACAGCCAGACAAGAAGTTTCACTCTGGTCGGATCCGGACGGGGAAATTTGTCATCAGCGGTCGATTTTATGTTCAAAGAGGAATGGATCTGCATTTATCCATTTGATCATTGATATCACGAATATGAAAAAGCAGCTCTTTCCTCCGGCAATTGGACATCAATGGTGAAACTTCGAATCTGGCGGTTTTTGCGAACAGTTCCGAACCTTTCATAGATTTCTTTCGTCGCGATGGAACAAAACGATATCATGTGTGAAACCATATGAGGAGCTGGCGAACAGACCCAGACTTATCCATTAATTACTTTTTCACAGGAGAGGTCAAAAATCAAAACAACCAAATAGAGATGAATTATAACTTTTAAGGGGCTATACCAGTGTGGACGCTGAAAATTTGGATGATTTTCGGGAATTTTTAGGAAGAAAAGTACTCAATTAAATGTTTCGGAAAATTAAGAATATATTTGGATATATTTGACCTATATTACATAATTGTTTCACAGAAAAATATTGAGATCCAAGCGACCTATGCGCTGCCTTCAGAGGCGCCAAAAAAAGTTCCTCCACTGCTGACACCATTCCGGCCGATTGAGTGGCTGAAACCGAAAAAGGAAAAAAATGACGTTAAACTGGAAGGTATTTACTGTGCAATGACGTAGGGTTTTCGAAAAATATCAAAATCTAACGAAATGGCGTAGTTATGAAAAAAGTCTGTTTTCTTGCCTATAAAATGGTCGCTTTTTTCAATGCCAAATCGTCAATTTTCATCCAACCAGAAATATCCTACGTCATTGTAGAGTAAATATATTCAAGAGTACTCAGTTCAAATTTCAAGTCAATCGGATAATTGCTCTTTGAGTTACAATGTCAGCAAATTCGAAAAATCGCGTTTCGAGAAAAACGCGGTTAAAGATTTAACTGTCGATTTTTGCACGGTAAAATTATAGAAATACGGCCTTGGAATTTTCACAGGATATTCTTGAAAGTATGAACTGGCGAAAAAAGCAAAGAAAATCGATTTTTTTAAAGTGTCACACTGGTATAGCTCCTTAAGCTTCAATATATGAAGGCTCTATCAGAATGTAAGCGTGGACCTGGCTTTCGTCTAATAAAAACACTAACTACCATGTGTTTATTTTTATTTTGGACAAGTCCGGTTTTGAATGAGAATGGTGGAAAACTCCACTTTTGAATGAAAATTTTATGGACGTATCCGGTTATAAAATAGAACAGATTATTTGAGTTAAATATAAATTTGTTTTTAATTATCAAGTTAATAATCCTATACAAACTCTTCTATGTCAGGCTCATAACAATCGCATTCAATGTCATCATAGTCATCACTGTGGTCATCGGTTACTAACTTTTCTTCCAGCTAGCCATGGACGAGTCCGTTTCTGCTGGAAAAGTCAGTTTTTAACAAATTTTAAGGTGTTTAGAGCCGGGCTTGATGCAAAATATTTTTGTAGCTACTAGAGGTGCGCTTGAAGAACACGAAAAAAAAATGGACGTCCGCTCCTCATATACGAACATCAAGAAAAATTTGAAACTTATCAGTCAGCGCAACGTCACCAGCGTTTTGTTGCGCTCGTTGATTCGCAATAGTTGCATCCATATGTACAAGAATTCACCTTATACGGATATATCGGAGGCAAGCGTGCAAGCAAGGGCTCACTTTGTATGCTCTTTGAGGAGTCGGGAGGATGAAAAATCGTGGACACACGTAGGAATATAAAGCGCGATCCTAAAAAGGCCAGCTCAGGTAGAGCGTTAAACTTTCTATACGAAGCAGACTTTAACGAGGCTGAAACGGGAGAAGAGGAGCCCTTTTGATGCTGCTGCGGAGATTGCGAAAGACTTAATGCAGAAAGGCTTGCCGGCTTTATGAGTCTGACGGATATACAAAAGTTGTTTGATTATAATCAAGCAATTGGCCACGTTCATATCTCCCGTGGAATGATATTCCCCTCGTCGAATCGAGCTTCACTCGCTTGTATTTCTTTTTCACGAAAAAGAAAGCTCCCGGCGAGAAAAATCCGCCATAAGACAAAATCGACTTTTGGTCCCATTGAGTCACCAAAGACCGGACGGCCCTTGCGTGACGGGGCTCTTGACGACTTCCAGTTGAATGAGAACATTGTCACCGTCTTAACGTATCATCTATTCATACGCCGGGAAATAGCGTAGCTTCCGAGCACTGGGGAGTACACGCATATGCGTATATATACGAGGTTATTAGTCAGGATCCCGTGAAAGGGTTGTAGGACATGTTTTCCGCTGTAAAATAACCCAGTTATGCTTTATGCAAAATTTTGGGCTTTATGTTATGTTTTTAATCGTCTGCTTTTGGTTTTTTGCATGCCATTTATATAAATGATAACTTTTTTTGCTCGGTTTTCTAAAAACTACTCTTGGTTATTTGTTTTATCCCGAAAAGTATTGTTTTCGACCTTAAATGTTAAGGAAACTTTATGAAAAAAGATCTCATGTAGAATTTTAATACAATTCATTATTATCCATTCATTACAGGACACCCTGTGTATATATATATATATATATTTGTGTGTGTATATATATATATATATTAGGGTGGCACAAATTTGACCTTCATTTTTCCCCTTTTTCTCACCATCCAATTATCTTCTATATAGAAAAAAAAATTGTCACAGAAGCTGCGAGCGGTCAAAAAATATTTCGCGCGGTGGACGAAAGAAAATCGATTTTTAAAATGAAAATTTGAATTTTTGGTAGGCTTGAGCGACCTCTGAATATTTTTTGACCGCTCACAGATTTCGCCATAATTTTTCTTCTTCTTTAAGCGGTTACCCCCACTTACGATTTTGAAAAAATCGTTTTTTTTTATTGCATTTTTTTGAAGTATAAGTATCTGAGAATATGTCCTGAAAACTTCAAGTCGATCCGAACAAAATTGACTGAGATATGAGCGTTGAAAGAGAAACTTTAAACGCGTTTTTTCTCAAAATGGCATTTCTAAAGTCGGTGACCAAGATTACTCGAACACTAATGAACCGATCTTCTTGAAATTTTGCAGGCTTATTTAATACATAAAAATGTAGTCTTTAATCGTACGATTTTTTTTCGTTAAAATCGAACTATTAACGTTGACTGTCCGCCATTTTGTGAAAAATGAATATTTTTTAAACTCCTTCGATTAAAGACTAGTTTATACTTATATTTGACTAAATCCATCCGCATTTGTTTTTCAGATGATCCACTTCGCCGCAATGTTGGTCACCGCAAACCGTGTATATAAAAACATTATTTCATTGACGGCCATTTGCCGCTAAACAATGTAATATTTTTCAATAAAAAAATTACTGAAAGTTCTTCAAGATGTGTTTTTTAAGATGGTATATTGATCGATTAAATTTTTTTGTAGTTTTCTTTTAAAAAATTCATGAAAAAGGCCTTTTTTTGCGCTACAAGTGGGGGTAACGCCTTAAAGAACACAATGGGATGGTGTGAAAAAGGAAAAAAAATAGAGCTCAAATTTGAGCCACCCTAATATATATCGTTTTGCAGTTAAAGAATAATTGTCATGAACGTCTCAGTACATTCGTACGTGGTGGAAAATCGCACGTAATAAAGCATAAAGCAATGTATAATCACTACGAGAGTAATGAGGCAAAGCATGGTGCTCGTGTTCCAAAAGGCTCGCCGTTCCGTTGGAGCGACGCGATACGCGGCAGAAAACGCTCGTACCACTCGTAATCGTTGACTGGCGCCAGGACATTTTTAAGCGTGTAACTCAGCGAGCCACAGAGCCTCGGACATGTAATATTACGCTTCTATGTATTCATCGGCGTGCATCTAAACACATGTGTACGTATACAGATATGTACCGACATACGACTCACGTGCACACCTATTCATACGCATAAAGGTGGCACAGGCAAACGGCAAATTGGAACGCATTTAATCGCGTGTACAGTGAACAACTCCGGAATATGCAGTTACGTTGTATCGTACGAAAAGCGATCAATCGCCGCGAATCGCCATATACAGATATAAAGTGGCGACCCGAAACCGTCTCGAATCGTTGAACGTCTTATCACACGTGGGCAAAACTTTCGCACCTGAGTGACTGCACAAAAGTCCCAGTTCTATTTGATTTGCAAAAAAAAATCAAACATTTTTGTTCAGTCAGAACATGGATAATTTCATTTTGACAGTATTAGAATGAAGGAAATTTAAATTTAAGAAAATTACACGCACTTACAAAAAAATCAACATTTCACGCAAAATGTTTGTAATATTTGCATTCAAAAAGTTGTTTTTTTTTTTATTTTTCAAAAACAATTCTCACCAAGTAGAAGGTAGAAAAATAACCAATATTTCTACCAAGTTTGAACTCAATCGACTTAATAGTTTTTGAGTAATCCAGCACGCCATTTTTGAAAATGCGGTTTTGAGAAAAACGCTTTTGATGTTTACGGCCGCTCCGAATCTGGAAGTTTTTCGAATTTAGCTTTGAAACTTTGGGAAAATATTCTACATATATAGTTCCATCGTTTAAGGGGTATTCACACTTTAGACGCTAAAAAACGGCTATTTTGATTAATTTTTTTGATAGGTTATATTATAGATATCGATATAAAAGTTGTAAATACACTTTCGAAATATATTTTTAAAAAAATAATTATTTTAGCCACTATTTGTAGACGAAATTGGTCATTAAAAAAATTTCCTAAAAAAATTGTAGGACTGCGCTGTCGATGAAATCTCGGAGATGGATCAACCGAAACAAAAAAATCAAACGGTTTTAGATTCAGTATGTTAATGGCTATAGCGCATATCATACGATTTTTGATAAATGGAAGAATAACAAAGTGGCGAACATTTTTCGAAAAAACAAAAAAAACGTGTTTTTTCACCGTTTTTGGCAAACAAAAATAGTAAATATCAAAATTTAAAAAATCCTTTAAATGCGCTATAGCTATAGTTGTACAGAATATGTGGTTAACATTTCATAAGAATCGGTTCAGTAGTTTCGAAGAAAAACGCGTTTAAAGTTTATTTGGGTTACATAAATACATCGAATTTTTTTTAAATTTTTTTCTCGAAAGTGTATTTATTAAGTGTAACAACTTTTATATCAATATCTATAATATAAGCCTATCAAAAAATAATGAAAATAGCCTTTTTAGCGTCCAAAGTGATAAGACCCCTTAAAGAAAAAAAAAGAAATTGATTTTTTTATCGTTGCAAATGTATATCCCGCTTTGAGGAGTTAGGGCCCGTTAGGCGGGAGGGTGTATAAAGAGGCCGAGAGAAAGGAACGAAAAATATAAGAGAGAAATGAATAATGGCTCGGAACTCAGCAATTGCGAACGAGTTCCGTTCGTTCCAACAGCAAACACTAGTCTGGACGGAACGAGCATCGATCTGCAGTCGCGATTCCAGAGGAAGGAGGTGACATGTAGAATATGAATGGCACGTAATGCAGGTGTGGTATTACGGGCAAAAAAATGAGTCTTCTAGACGTATAAAAAAAAACAGAGGAGAAAGAAAGCAAAACGACTTGACCGGTTATTCGAAAGATTTCTCTGGTGTTGAAGATTTGCTGGAAGTCTTTCGACACCTTTTGCCGAGGCAGGCACTTGCTGCAAAAATATCCTTAGATAAACGTCAATCAAGCTGTTGGCTGATACACGATACTAAATATGGAAAATCTCGGGAGATAAATTTATGGGGAACTAGCGGCTTCGTTGGCGTGTATGTCGGAAATTTATATTTATCTATCAACGCTTGTGAAACTGTCTTACGTTGACTACTTACTGAAGAGCTTCCTCATAAATGCTGAAAGGTATCGCGTGCTACTGACATTTGAAAATGAAAATCGCATTTGATCAGGTTCCACGTGACTTATCCAGGTAAAAGAAAGTGCAAGATCCTGAAAAAGGTTGATTTCAGATACGATAGGTTCGGGAAAAAAGCTTGAGCTGTTCAAACGTCAACTTTGCTTAAGGGGGGAGGTAACTTTAGGCGAGGAAAAAATTTGCTGATTTTCGGGATTTTCTTTAAAGCAAAGATTGCTTCGCCTTTTTTAAGACTTAGAGGATGTTTTAGTACTACTTTTGGCTGCTACAAGGTATTTTTGAAAATTATTAATCTTTAAAAATGGTGGAGGTATGGTACGGTCTTCTAAACTACATTTTCAAAACTAGCGTGCCGTATAGCTGAAAAACCAATCGACCGATTCTGATGAAATTTGCTATAAATCTTTCTCACGTTATTGTTTGAAATATGAGACCAAATGTTTTTTTAAATTAAAATAAAAGTGTTCCTTTATTGCGTAATGTAGCCATTTTTCCAGAAAATTTAATATTTTTGTTTCAAAGAGTACCGTTTTATCGATATTCAACATTTCTTACTTTTTCTTGGTTCATATTCTGTGTATGAGTGTTAATAAAAGAAACATCTTCGTTGGGTTTTTTCAGATTAATCCCGCTGACTCTACGTGGCACGCTGTTAGAAAAAATCCGCCTCAACCCGTTCAAGGGTTGGGGCGGATGTTTTCGAAGCGAGGGGGCGAAGCGAGGAAGAGTTTGAAAATTTGTAAAAATTCATTATTTTAAATATCTAATAGTACAATATGTCTAGAATATTATGCCAAAGTTTTAAGTCAATCGGAGTAAAAGTCTAGGAGAGAGAGCCTTTGGGAATTTCCCTCGTTGGGAAAGACCGTCCGGGGGCGACGCAGATAATCGCATTTCTTCGAAACACTATTTTTGAAGTCGATGGACACGATTTCGCAAAAACTAATGCACCGATCTCGTTGAAATTTTGCACACTTCTCCAAAACAGCATTGACTAGTGATTGAACGAAGGTTTTTTTTCTATCACAACTAATTTTACAAGCCTATACGTAGTGTAAATTGTACCAAAAATTGAACAATTTTGCATTCAACTCTGCAAAAAAGTCAAACCTCAATTTTTTTAATCCTTCCTTCAATCACGAGCTATACTTATCTTCTAACAGAAAAAAAAAGTTTTTTAATTTCAAATAAGTAGATAAAGCTTTTTTTAGGGGTCTCCGGAAATCAAGTCTCGCCGGCTGAATTTCCCAAATTTTTTTTCTAATATTGTTGAAATGTTGCTCTTTTATGTGCTCAACATTTTGAATAAAATAATTTATATATTATTTTTTTTTAATAGAGAAAAATTTTTTTTAGCTTTGAAACTCACGTAACCCCTTAAAAGGCCGTGGCATACCTCCGCCATTCTTAAGATTAATTAAAAAAATACCATGTACGAAAGTAGTAATAAAACATACCCTAAGTTTCAAAAATGGTGAATTAATCTATCTATAAAAAGAATCACGAGAATCGACAATTTTTTTCTCGCCCGAATGTATTTCCGCCCTTAAAGAGACACACGATGATAAAATATTCCCAAAACAAGCAGATATCGTCGCAGCATCGTATTCTAACCCTACTAGGTTCATTTCAACCCGAAAAAAACGCATATACCGGTAGACACTGCAGTTTCATATCAGAAAGATGTTTAAATGAAGCCATGATGTGCTGGCGATGTCGACTGGGCACGTGGCTACCTGCGGTCAAAACCGGATGCATAGAAGGTTCGTTTTTGGCCTTGATTGACGTGAGAATTATTTGCTGGAATATGCAACAGACGTGACTGCACGAGCAATCTGCCACTCCGAAGGCTTAGCATGATGCGTGCGGTGATGTACGTCTAATTAAGATTAACATGCGGTTTAGCCTGTCATTACACTCGCAGCAGGGGTTCTGGAGTTTGAAACACGTTGAAGCGCGAGCTATACAAGTAGAAAAAACCGCTAATGGAAGTGATTGGCAGTTTGGTTCACATTTTTCCAAGTGTTCCTGTCATATGTACCAATCAGCGGTAATATATCCCAATAACTATGGTGATGAGTGCGATGGAGTAAGAGGTACGAGAAGGGAAACAAGAACAGATGGACAAGGGACTCGAACTGCCAAATCACTACAACATTGATGGCCTACCGAATATCGATTTGCAGATCGCATTCCAATGAAGTATTCGGGTTTGCTGGCCCTACGAGCCACCCTCTGCGAGCGCTAAAAGCCCGGCATTCCCTCGCATTATGACGCAAGGGGCCAAATGGTAAATGGACATGCTGTGATTTTAAATAGCAAATGTTTTCCAAATGCCACGCATCGCACATTGAGGCGATGACGTGGCTTGACGTTCGCTTCAAAATTCGTTGCATTCGAACATCGCGCATCGATGTAGCGGAGACCTGCCGCAGCGAGAAAAAGAAACAAGCTCTGAAGAACAGGAAGACAATGCAGCATCCCCGTGGTCTAGCAGCCTCACCAAGATTAACCGTTTCAACATCAGTGGTCTCTCTTTCCTCTTCACCACGTCAAGTCTCAGTTTAGCTGCTTCTATGGCTGTCTTTCTTTGATTCGCATAGACCTCCTTTGCGAGACGAAGCGAGGATCGACGAAAGGGAGTTATTAATGATTTTTCGAGCTTCGAAGCATCGCTGTATCTACGCCCATGATCGAGGGAACATCGGTCACGTATTAGTTCTATCAGAGACCGATTTGTCATACAAGCGACCAGGTAGTTGTAGCAGATAAAAGAGCTCTCTCGTGAATTATGACGTTCCATGTTCAGAGCCCATAGCTCGGAGTTTCTAAGTAGATATTTATAGCTAAAAGCCCGCCAACATGCGGACTCCCTTTCATGCTTGGGATTGTAGGTTTTTCGCCGGATAAAAATGCGTCCGTTGGTCTCTTTATCGCGAGGAAACGCACATTGAGCACGCAAGGGGTATAGACTGCCCGAGTCGAAATGTTCAGCCTATTTTAATGGCCTTTGATCCTATATCAGCCTCACTTGAGTCTGTTTACTGCTAGAAGTCCTACTATAGGCCGCCACATGCTCTTCCTTTGCTGCTGACCGCTGCATAGGCCCTTATACTTCTACCTAACCTAGCTCAAGTCATTGCAGCTCCTCTTCTGATTGCGTTCGGACCTATCGCGCATTTGGCTGTTTCGACGAAACGAGGCTGGGGATGGTCGCACTCGAAAAAGCGAGTCTGATAGTTTTCAGTGACCGTCATGCGTTGGACTAGGTAGAACCGCGCGTTCGCCGTAGAGTTCTACTTTTCCAATGGGCTTTCCATTATCTCCACCCAGCGAACCTTTCGCATTCGCTTCAAACTTGCCCCTACAGCTCCAGCAACTCTCCAAAGTGGAAGAAATGGACATTGGGCATACAGTTACAGTATTTTTGATAGGAACTGCCCTCGCGTATGCAAATACGCGGATCCCTATAGCAGGCACGCATGCATACGTATGGGTACTAGTATACGTGTGTTGGTGTATGCTTAGGCATGTATGTGTGCGAGTATATACGTGTGTCTTTACTGCCTTTATCTCCTACCACTGTGATGATCTAGAGGGGCAATATAGGCTGAATATTTCGACTCGGGAGCATAGCGGAATTCCAAAGCAGCCCTGGCGGAGCATCGGAATTTCTTTCAACCAAGGGATCATCGAGCACCAAAAAGTCTGCAGTCGAAAGGATCTAGAAGTCAAGAGGACATCACCAATCGCGTCTCCAATGTGAAAACTACTCTACAAACACAACTGCCATGTAGTGAGGTAGTCTTTTGCATAGATTACACAAAAGCCAACGGATATCCTTGACTCCACGCACAGAATAAGCCGAGTCCTGTGGATTGTTTGGCCCCAGTCATTCGGCCGTACCACTTGATCCCTCAACAATAGCAGGGGCCTTCTTTTTCTTCTACAAAGGAGCTGCGATCCTCGGAAGACGGTGCGCGAACAATCGTTGCCTATGCTTCCCCAGAAGGACCCGAGGCAAGCTTCAATGAGCATGGAACACCAAAGAAGGAAGCCGAGAGACTCGTAACAGGAATGTGTTTTGCTCTTTCACTCGCCTGGTCGTACACACGTTACTTGCAGGGTCTATCCGATCGATAGCGATCAATGGTTATCGTTGCATTGCAGATATCTCTCCCACTCTCTTCCTCTCTCTCTCTCGCTCTCTGTCGGTTGAAGTACCATTAATATGATCTATGCCCTGGTTTCTGTAGCTACCGATCTCAACAGATGCAATCTTCTCTTCCTCTGTCTCTCCATTCTCCGTGTTCGCTTCCTCGACTTGGCGTCGTTTGCCGCCGTCTCACTTTCCTTCGCGTTCTCTCCGTCGTCCTGCTCGTCTTATGAGGATCTGTGATGCGAATCGTCGCTGCTGCCCTCCGTTCTTGGTACGCTCGAAAGACGAGGGCCGCCCGTAGGACTGCCGACACTGTCGCGGCCGCTCCCTTACTTACATATAGATTGCCTTCACCCCGACGTTTCTTATAACGCACACACCCAAAATGCATTGCCGATCGTAACGCGCGCCGGCAAAGCTGAAGCGCAACAACCAAGAGTGCCGCTTTTCTCGCCTCGCACTCGATCGCCACGGATAGGACACAAAAATTGCATTTGCATACCGGATACGTATCCAACCTGCGACGAGAGCGTGTGCGCGTCAGCATTCCTCTGTCGTGCACCGACTACTTCGAAGTTTATAAAGTTGTCCTTTACATTCGCGGCTATTAAGGCTTCGAGGCCTGAGGCGCAATTTTTTACGATCGAATAAAGCTCGCGGTTTATTGTTCAAAGGCGAGTACGTTCGGTCCGATAAATCTCAAGGCAATCGGCGACTGATCTGGAAGTAGACGATCGATGCTGATTTGACTCCGATCGGATATCCCGCGTGGCAGAAAAGACAGAGATTGGCCGGACAAACTTTCGGCAATTCGATACTCAGCCCGTAATGTTTTATACAATATATACATCCAATTTTTTTTCAGTAATTCTTTACGTCATTTGGAAAATCCAATATGAGTTTAATCAATGGATTGGGCCTTCTTTTGACCTTTTCCGCGTTTGCCACGCGTTTTTCGGGCTTATCGGTTGTAAAAAACAACCCAACATGATGAAAATGTTCTTTATTCTCAGACATGTTCTTCATTTTCAGATATGTTCTTTATTTTCAGGCATGGTCTTCATTTTCAGAAATGTTCTTTATTTTCGGGCATGTTCTTCATTTTCAGAAATGTTATTTATTTTCGGGCATGTTCTGTATTTTCAAACATGTCCTTTATATTCGGATGTTCTTTATTTTCGAACATGTTCTTAGTTTTCAGGCATGTTCTTCATTTTGAGACATGTTTTTTGTTTCCAGACATGTTCTTTATCTTCAGGCATATTCTTCATTTTCAGAAATGTCCCTTTTCAGGCAAGTTCTTCATTTTCACACATGTTCTTGATTTTCAAGCATGTTCTTAATTTTCAAACATGTTCTTTATCTTCAGGCAAGTTCTTTATTTTCAGACATGTTCTTTATCTTCAGGCAAGTTCTTTATTTTCAGACATGTTCTTTATTTTCAGGCCTATTCTTTATTTTCAGACATGGTCTTTATTTTTAGACGTGTTCCAAATTTCACAACTGGCGCTAAGGCTCACCGACCACCAACTAAATTTGATTCAATGGAGTGCTACTTTGAAAATGGCAGATACTATTTGCGAGCGTGGTAACTATACGAAAAGGGATCTGCGCTATCAAACGGCAAGAACCTAGACGAATGTATGTCACAACCCAATACAGAAAGGCAAACGGTCTATTGTGGGAAAACAGGGAAAGGCGTTATTTAAAGACGCCGGTACGTGACAACTTAAGGATGCAACTTGGACGGATCGAAGGCGGGACGAAGGGGAACTGTATTCAAAGTCCTTCGACAACGAAACCCCATCAATATTTTAAATACTCAAATAAATCAAGCTTTCAACCCGGCTATCGGCAACTGACGGTATCTCGCCGAAGGACAGGGGCAATGATCGGCAAAGAATTGAATAAAACCGACAGCTCTCGTCATTGGCAAGACAATAATGCTGGAGGAACTTGTTATAAAAAAAAACCTTTTTTAAAATCTATTGGACTGCAGTCGAAATGCAATAAGGACTCAGCGATGGAGACATGCCCGGCCACCGCGCACCATTGATCGATCCAAATCTGGACAACGGTAATCATAAAGTTTCATGACGCTCTCGTATTCCATCCGTCGAGAGTCAATAAAGCGGAGATGCCCGGAGGCAAGCCCGAAACAGCATTTTCATGTGCATAAACAAACGTTGCGATAGTACGCTACTAGTCGGCCGAAGGGCCACTTACCTCGGCTTCACTCGAGATCAAATGACAGCCGAAACACTATCGGACATCTACGGCAATGCCATCGAGTAACTTTTTTACTCGGAGAGAGGGTATAGCTCGATAAAAGCCTCGACGACGTGCCAGATCGTATCATGCGTGTAATGAGGATTGGCATATCGGTAAACGAATGCAGAGTGCTGTAAGAGCAATCAGGAATGGAGGAATCCGCGACTGACCGACGGGCATCCGACATTCGTACAGTTCAGATTGTTCAAGAAGATCTACATTTCTACGCATATGAATATTAAAATACAGATTTTTAATTTCAATGGTATTTCCGGCAAGGCCACCATTTTTTCAGATTCCATCACGTCAATCGATTTACAGTAAATTACACAACAAGCATTACGTTTGTTCTTAAGTAAACTATGAACTCTAGTCTTCACGAATCGAGCCAAGCTGGGAAAATTAATTTCCATTTTTGCTCCTTAATTTCCACGTCTAAACGAATTTATAGGACGCTTATGAAAGATGAATAATCGTATTATTGGAATTGTAACCTGCAAATTATTGCACATTTATCTGTACATCGATAATGAGATATAGTGTGCTTGTCACGGGCTGTGACATCTACCAGAAAATCTGATATGGAATCCTCGTCATTCTGGGGTTTCCATGTGGCCTGAATACCAGAATAATTCATGACTTCCGGATGTCAAGGGAATTTAATTATAAATAAAGATTTCGATGTTCAAATGTGGTATGGTTATGGATGCAAGGACCTCGTGAGTTCAACAAACCCACGATACCCTACTTTCATGTATATAAAGGCCTCGAAAACGTACGGTAGAGGCGACAAGCGACGTTGGTCCGGGCCAATACTCGGATGGGTGATCGCTTCAACCGCGCAGTGGCTTGCACCCTGACTGCTGTGCCAGCTGCAGTTTTACTGAATTTCGGATGGTGACACAACTGAAGTGCAATGTTGCTGCTGCTATCAATGCAGGTTTTCCACGGTTTCCCTGTGCCCTCGTGCATTTGCGACGGAATAGTGTTTTGGAGAAAAGTGTGGCCAACACGCTTGAGCTCTCTAGGGAAATCGAAATAGCGAAGTGGGAAGTGTGGGGTAAAAGTAACAGGCGTCAGGGAATATTGCAAAGAACGTATAAGATCTGTATACTGTGTTTTTAAGTGTCTGACGCGGAGAATTTGCAATCGAGACAAATATGAGGTTTAATGGTTTTTCAAGTCTGATCGAGAAAAAAATTAAGCATATTGTCGTGAAGAACAGTATTTTCCAGAAAAAGTTGAGCATGCTGGAAAAAAATCAAAATTTCACTTTAATTTCGGCAGAATGTTAAGTAGTTGCAACAGTTGGAAACAGCTCATTTTTGGGATTTTTGGATAGAAAATCGAGATGACAAATTTCTATAAGAATTGGATATTGAAAAAGTATAATTTATAGAACACTGTAATTTTTTTGTGTAAGAATATTTAATTATAATCGATTTACAGCCGACCTCCGGGAAGCACCTCTCGAAAACGTCTTTTGCGGTAAACAATGCCCTTCTGATCCAGGTTATCTAACATTAAAAAATCAGATTTCGTTAGTATATCAGTTTATCCTGTGATTAATCGAAGGAATTTCCAAAATATCAAAATTTAAAAAATGGCGCGTGTGATTTTGCAACAAGATGGGCAGTTTTCGTTCATTAAATGGAAAGTAGGTATACATCGGAAGAAAAAACTCTTCGACCAAATACTACAATCTTACATCTAGAAAAGAGACCTAAAAAATTCCGCAAGATCGATGCAGTAGTTTTTGAGATATTTTGCTTATCGACTTTGAAAACGTATTTCGCGAAAAAAAGCTTTTAAAGATTTGAATCACCTTGAATCCGATCACCGTGAAGTTTTTAAGGGCCTATACCAGAGTGACACTTAAAAAAAATCGATTTTTTTGCCCTTTCCGACAGTTTATACTCTCAAGAATATGAGATGAGATTTATATACTTTCAAGAATATGAAATCAGATTTTTCAAAATTGCTGACATTGTAACTCAAAGAGCAATTATCCGGTTGACTTGAAATTTGAACTGAGTACTCTTGAATACATTTACTCTGCAATGACCTAGGATATTTTTGATTCGATGAAAATTGACGATTTGGCATTGAATGAAACGACTATTTTATAGGCAAGAAAACAGACTTTTTTTCATGACTACGCCATTTTGTTAGATATTGATATTTTTCGAAAATCCTACGTCATTGTACCGGAAATACCTTCCAGTTTAACGACATTTTTTCCTTTTTCGGTTTTAGCTACTCAATCGGCCGGAATCATGTCAGCAGTGGAGGAACTTTTTGTTTTGGCGCCTCCGAAGGCAGCGCATAAGTCGCTTGGATCTCAATATTTTCCTATGAAAAAATTATGTAATATGGGTCAAATATAGCCAAATATAATCTTATTTTTCCGAAACATTTAAATGAGTACTTTTCTTCCAAAAAATTCCCGAATATCACCCAAATTTTCAACGTTCATACTGGTATAGCCCCTTAAAGAACATTTATATGATACACTGTCAACATATATTGGTTTCGAAAAAAGTGTCTTTTCGACTTTCACAACTAGGCATAACCCCTGAATTGGAATTTAATTCTATTCACCCACTTCAAAGTGCATCGTAAATAATTTCATTTCTCGATGCCGGAATGCTATAAGAAAAAGTTTTTCCAAATTATTTCGTATTCGAAATTTGATTATCTTCATTCCGCTGTGCTCAAAATGGAATTTCCATTTTGTCCAGCATGTTCAATTTTTTCCTGGCGAATAATAACCATCACAAAAGTCGAAAATAATTTTTTTCGCATAGGCCTTGGCAAACTTAAAAATCACATTCTTCCGAGTCTCCGCGAGGCCCTTAAAAGCACATGGCCACCTAATAGCCATCAGCCTGTGATTGCATGTACGTAAGTATCCGATAGAAAAGTAGTACACGGTAATACAGTAAAATATAGCATAAGTCCAAAGAGTGGAAGAGTGTCCCAAGTTCTCGACTGCATTCCAGCCTACACACGTGAACGAACGGCCTCTCCAAATAGGCGCGTATACACGTACATTACACGATTTCTCGCTCGACGAGAGTGACACGGCGGTCGGTCGGGCTACCAAAAAAAAAAAAAAAATGCCACCCAAGCTGGTGACGACGATTTTTCGTTTGGGCGACTTGTTGGGTCCGCGTACCGTTGGCGCGGATCGTGTCGCGTTGTGTCGTTCGACCGATCGACCGTATTACACTACCGGTACGTGGTATAACGAGAAACAACGCCATGGTGCTGGCTACACGTTACATCTCACACGCGGACACATTATATATCTGGCTTGTTGTTGCGCCCTCATATCCGAAGAAGCGTGTCTCCTAATACGAAATTTACGACGGATCCGTAATGACTCGTGACGCGGGAGATCCACCCGCCGCTTTTTATACAAGCACTATCGAGAGGAAAAAAACAGGAATAAGAGGAAAGAAGAATCAGTCGTTGACCCGCCCACGCAGACCTACCGAACATAGTCGAGACTTTCTTTTATTCTTCGTCGTCTCTTTGCTTCTTTTATTCATTCGCTGCTGCGAGAAAGTCAGAAGAAGATGTGTCTGAAGGAAGATGGACGAGAGAGAGAGAGAGAGAGAGAGAGAGAGAGAGAGAGAGAGAGAGAAAGAGAGAGAGAGAGAGTGCACCTCTGCCTGAAAATGGGGCTGGGTTACGGCGAGAAAAGATGGCATTAGATACGGCGATGGAGAGATGAATTGATTTCGATTGTGTTCGAGCCCTTCTCCGCTTCTGGTTCGCGGACCGTGTAATTTCGACTGTCAAAATATACGTCTATACAGCCCTCTTGACTTCTAAATATACAAGACTCCCACCGGGGTTTGATGAGAAGATGCATTTGGAAAAAGCAAAACATCCCGTGCAGAAATTTGTGGGGTGTCCCCAGACCCTACAACATCCCTGTAGGGATTTGATAAGCATGCAGCATATAGGCAGTTCACGTTGGAATCCAAGTGCATTTTGTGATATCACTCCATTGACGTCGTTGGGGAATATTTAATTTGAAATTGTCAACCTGATTCTGTTGGATCTCCCAAAAAGAATATCGTTTCGTGATCCTGTACACGGATTTGTTGGCGAGTGCCAAGGTGCACCTCTTTGTGGGGATTTGTTAGGGACACCGCATATGGGGGGTCTTCATTGGGATCCAATTGGATTGTGCACTGTTTGCCGATGAACGCCGTTTGAGAATTCTTACCACGTTCCAACCACGCACCAACGTGTGTGGTGATATTATGTCAGAGTGCAGTAATATAAATGACAAACGACAATCACAGTGGATGTTCAGTGAAGTGGATTCAAATGGTCTTTGAAGTGGTGAAATGGTCAGTGAAGTGGATTCAAATGGATTCAAATGGTCTTTTCACTTTAGACGCTAAAAAAGGATTTTTTCGTGAATTTCTTTTGATAGGTTATAGCATTGATATTGATATAAAAGTTTTTAGACTTAAGTAAATACACTTTCGAAAAACATTTAATTTTTTTTTGTTATTTATTTAAGTCACTATTTATAGACGAAAATGTTAGTTAAAAAAATGTTCTAAAAAAATTGTAAGTATGCGCTGTTGATGAAATCTCGGGGATGGATCATCCGAAACAAAAAAAATCAAACGGTTTTAGATTCGGTATGATAAGGACTATAGCGCATATTATACGATTTGTGATATATGCAAAAATAACAAAATGGCGGACATTTTTCGAAAAAAAACGTGTTTTTTTACCATTTTGGCAAAAAAAAAAAATTGTAAATATCAAAATTTAAAGAAAATCCTCGACATGCGCTATGGTTATAGTTGTAAAAAATATGTGGTCAAAACTTCATGAGGATCGGTTCAGTAGATTCCGACAAACCGTTCTTATTATATTAAAATTCGTACTTTCATTGTGTTTACCTACCTGTCTCTAATCAATATCAGCAACTCAAATGAACTGAAACGATGCTTGATTGAACGATGACGGTTAAGCTTGACCAAAAATTACATTGTTTTGTCGAAAAATCGATATTGTTTTTAGACGCATGCTTCCGCCACAGTTGATACTTTCACACCCATTCACCTTCCCGCCAACTCTCCAAACTCCAACGGGAGCAGTATGCTCGCACACACCAGTCCAGTACAGGAGACAAAACCCCAGCACTTTTCAGCGTAGAATGTGAATTTTTGACTGAAAGTAGATGGTTGCATACTGAAAGTAACCCCAATAAAATGTTGCCCCTCAACTCGCCCTAACCCTAAGAAATAGGGGTTGGAAACTTAAAAATCGCGGTACCTCGACAATTGATAGCCCCATGAAAAAATGTTTCAAACAAAAGTTGTTTGAAATAATAAAATACGTATAAAGTTATCTAAGGTTCAACCCCATATCTTTGAAAATAGCAGCACAAAAAGTGCTTTTGTGCCTCTATTTTCAAATATAGGGGCACAAAAAGTGTTTTTTGTGCCTCTATTTTCAAAGATAGGGGATTAGACTCCAGATTACTTTATACGTATTTTATTGATCCGAACAACTTTTGTTTAAAACTTTTTTTGATCAGGCTATTAATTATCGAAATACGGCGATTTTTAAGTTGTCAACCCCCATTTCTTAGAGTTAGGGCGACAATAGCGGCACAAAAAGTGTTTTTGTGCCTCTATTGTCAAAGATAGGGGATCAGACCCCGGAAAACTTTATACGTATTTCATTATTCCAAACAACTTTTGTTTAAAACATTTTTTCATCGGGCTATTAGTTATCGAGATACGGCGACTTTTAAGTTTTCAACCCTTATTTCTTAGGGTTGGGGCGAGCTGAGGGGTAAGTTTTTATTGTTGCTTTCAGTATGCAACCATCTACTTTCAGTCAAAAATTCATATTCTACGCTAAAAAGTGCTGGGTTTTCGTCCTTTTACTGGACTATTATTAGCTAGGCTTATCATTCATCTTACCCCGCGTATTCTTCTTGCCGCGAGTTCCCTTACCTACCGTTAAGGCGTTACCCCCACTTGCGATTTTGAAAAAATCGATTTTTTTTATTGCATTTTTTTGAAGTATAAGCATCTGAGAATATGTCCTGAAAATTTCAAGTCGATCCGAACAAAATTTACTGAGATATGAGCGTTGAAAGAGAAGAATCCGCGTTGAAAGAGCGTTGAAAGAGAAACTTTAAACGCGTTTTTCTCAAAATGGCATTTCTGAAGTCGGTGACCAAGATTACTCGAACACTAATGAACCGATCTTCTTGAAATTTTGCAGGCTTATTTAATACATAAAAATGTAGTCTTTAATCGTTCGATTTTTTTTTCGAAAAAAATTGCCGTCTTATAGCCAAAAAACGGCCGTTTTTTTTTCGTTAAAATCGAACCATTAACTTTGACTGTCCGCCATTTTGTGAAAAATGAATATTTTTTAAAATCCTTCGATTAAAGACTAGTTTATACTTATATTTGACTAAATCCATCCGCATTTTTTTTTCAGATGATCCACTTCGCCGCAATGTTGGTCACCGCAAACCGTGTATATAAAAACATTATTTCATTGACGGCCTTTTGCCACTAAACAATGTAATATTTTTCAATAAAAAAATTACTGAAGGTTCTTCAAGATGTGTTCTTTAAGATGGTATATTGATCGATTAAAAAAGTTTTCTAGTTTTCTTTAAAAAAATTCATGAAAAAGGCCTTTTTGCGCTACAAGTGGGGGTAACGCCTTAAACGGACGAGCCCGCGCATCAGGAAAGTCCGAATATCGGGAACCGGATACGCCGCATTTTCAGATTCGAGCGGGCCATTCGCTCAAACCGTCGTATTCGAAGAAACACAATGAGCGATCAGTCCTCGTGAATTTATTCGCACGCGTACGACGTTGCTTTTGCATAATTTCGACTTAGGTGAAGGTGCGGCCCGGAGGATGACTCAAATAGATTTGAGAAATGATGGCCGACGTGTTAGCATGAGATGGCAAGAGAAAAGGAAAACGAGCCGATCGGAATATTCAAGAAAGCATACAAGCACGATAGTCAGACTGTGAGGATAAGAGCGATGAGTTCCCGGAGCTGTTATTCTTTTTTTTTTTTTTGGTTTTTGTTTTTTGGCAGAGCCCCGTCGAAATTTGTCGCTACTCATTCTCCAGCGTCGCTGTACCATTTGTACAGACATATAGATATATACGCCTATAAGACACAGCCGAGCTCACATACTACTCCCCCGCTATTATTTCTCCTCGCTAAGCTGTCGTCCATTCCAGTCCCACCCAACCGACGAAAGCTAACCTCGCTGCAGCACCCGGCCGGAATATTCGTCGGGCTCGATATAATTAATGACCGCGTTGCCGTACGAAAGAGGAAGAATGAAACGCCGCCACCCATGGATCTTCAGGGTGGAAGGGGCGATGGGCAAGGAACGCACGCGTGCAGGCCGCCTTGTCCGTTTCCTCGACTGCAGATCGCTCGATTGTCCGCCCGACACTCGGCCGACAAAACCGCAGATGTAATTATAAATTCGAACGAGCATGCGTTGATACGAAGCGTCATTAGGCTACATTTACCTAGGTCGGTCGAAAAATTGCATTCTCCAAAAATATTTTTATTCGCGAATATCACCTTTTAGATACTGGGGTAAAAAAAGTATTTGTTCACGTCGTCTTTTTCAAATTATCCTTGGAAAAAAATTTAATGTGCTATGAAGTCTCTGTGTTCGCTATACCAGTGTGACACTTTAAAAAATCAATTTTTTTTGCCCTTTTCGACAGTTTATACTTTCAAGAATATCCTGTAAAAAATGCAAGGCCGTATCTCTAATCATTTTATGTTGCAAACATCGGTAGTTAAATCTTTCGCGTTTTTCTCGAAATGAGATTTTTCAAATTTGCTGACATTGTAACTCAAAGAGCAATTATCCGATTGACTTGAAATTTGAACTGAGTACTCTTGAATATATTTACCCGACAATGACGTAGGATATTTTTGATTGGATGAAAATTGACGATTTGGCATTAAAAAAACGACCATTTTATAGGCAAGAAAACAGACTTTTTTCATAACTGCGCCATTTTGTTAGATTTTGATATTTCTCGAAAATCCTACGTCATTGTACAGGAAATGCCTCCTGGTTTAACGACATTTTTTTCTTTTTCGGTTTCAGCTACTCAATCGGCCGGAATCATGTCAGCAGTGGAGGAACTTTCTTTTTGGCGCCTCCGAAGGCAGCGCAAAATTCGCTTGGATCTCAATATTTTTCTATGAAAAAATTATGTAACATAGGTCAAATATGGCCAAATATATTATTAATTTTCCGAAACATTTAATTAAGTACTTTTCACCCAAAAAATTCCCGGATATCACCCAAATTTTCAGCGTTCACGCTGGTATAGCCCCTCAACAAAAAGAAGAAGAAAAATGTCATCATCTGCCATGTTTTTGTCGTTTTTTTGTATTTTTGGTGATTTTTTCTCGAAATCTCTCAATACATGTACCGTAGTGTTTGAAAAAAATGCATTTTCTTTTCCCGAACCGTCACTCAGAAAAAATTCGGTCCGTGGCCGTTTTTTTCTGGCCTCTGCGTAGATCTACCCTCCCAACGGACTGGCTGATGAATCCTGCGTCATTAACAGCTTCGAGAAAAGATTCCTGATCAGGTGAACTCACGACAATAGGGCTGGGACCAACAGAGACAATCGCAGATGTACATATCTGCGCTGCAACCGCGGCACACTTGAAAGATCCACAAGCAGATGGATAAATTTGAAAGAGACAGCAAACTTTGAACGGATAATGGCTCGAGTGCGTTATTAATGAAGACGTTGGATCAAACGTGATATAACTTGCGAGCATTGAGATGTAGTAAATTAGAATCATTAACTTTACCAGACTTCAATAGCACGAGGAAATCGATTTTGAAATCACAATGGCGCTCGATTGATGTTCATGCACAGAATGAATGTGAAACAGGCTCCGTCCGATACGAAGCGATAAAAATGATCAATGTGAAAAAATGTGAGATTTACGTCGTTGCGTATGTGGCTGATAAAGCAGTCGAGTAAATGGCAAGTCAATGTTCCTTTGCTCTCATTGGAAAAAGTTTACAATGTCATAATTGATATCGGCCTAGATAAGAACGGATAAATAAGAACCTAGGCTTAGAACCTAGGCTTGACCTAGACCCTAGGCTATAATTGATGTAGGCCTATATAAGAAAGAATAAATAAGAACCTAGGCTTTGGTTAAGGGTTTAGCTGCCGGTGAATATTTAAAAAAATCTTTCGTCGCTTGAGGCAACTCAAAGTAAAAGGGAAGGTCCTACATAGGGTGCTGGAATCGCAGATTGAGGGTAAACTTATGATTACAATAATTACTTGAAGCTTCTTCAGCTTGTTTTTTCAAAGAGAAGTGCATACGCATTACTGAAGGCTTTATATTGGGACGGTCGCAAAATAAGGCTTTTAGTATGTATGTTTATGTTTTTATTTTTTTAGATTTATGTTTATATTTTATGTTATTATTTTAGTAGGTTTATGTTTTTATTTTTTTTTAAATACTAAATGGCGGCCCAGTGGACGATAGAAAAAAAATGTCTTTTTTTAGGCTCTTTATGAGGCCACGGGCGAACTCGTTGGAGATGTACATGAGCACCCAGAAGACTTTTTTTTCCTAATCTGCAGGAGTTTTGATGGCAAAGTACACGCAATTATTAGAAAATATGGATTTTTGCAAATTTGGCATCATTTTGAAAAAAAAACGCATTTTCGACAAAAAAAAGCTTTAATTTGTTTATAAAAACCGTAATTGTCAATTGATCGTAAAAATCTTGTGTACTGCGCTAGAAAATCCATTTCAGAAGCTACAGTTGAAACGTGAGTCAATCGGTCGAAAAATGTAACAGATACGAGTCCGCCCGATTTTAAAAAATGGTTTCACGAAAAACGTGTTTAAGGTTTTAAAAACCTTTTTCTTCATGTCTGAAAAAAAAATCCCACGTAAATAACTTATGCATATCATTTTCGTAATGCTTATACATACTCTGAGTTGATAAATAAAACGACAATTTTTTTTTCAAAGGTATATAAGTCTTAAACGCGCTTTTCCCGAAACCATGTTTTTTTTCAAAACTAGCTACACGATTTCTCGACTTCTAATAAACGGATTGACTTGAAATTTAATACACTTATTGAGTGCAATAGTAATTTAGTTCTGACTGACGTTTTTCTTCTTAACCGTTTTTTTCATTAGTTATTAACAATAATGATGTCATTTTGCCACGGAAATTAAAAAAAAAATCAAACACCTTTTTTTAATTATTGAAACACGATAAAGAAAAAATGCTCGGTCGAGTCTTAGCCTACATTATCTATTTTTTTTACTCGTATTTTTTTGTTTTATATTGACCGGGTGACCAAAATCGAGTACCCCGTTGAGCCCCCACGTTCAAAGATCCTTCTCGATATTGCTTATAGTAACTTCTCTAATTATTGATATTTTCCACGAAATTTGGTACCCAACTTTGTTAACGTACATACAAATAAATGTCCAAACGATTTTTCAACCATCCAACTTATTCCTTCAAAATCAATTTCTTAAATAACCGTGAATTTCGGGTCGTCACAGTAGCCCAGCCCCTCAAAAGCAACGAAGTAGACGGTGGATAAGAAAGCCGAGGCAAAACGAGGACGAGAGACAATTAGCCGAGAATACAAAAGACTCGGGAGAAGTTACGAATTGAGATGAAAGGTTTCCAGACCCAAAAATCGATTCGCCAAACAAATGACTCAGTTATACCCGGGACTCGTTCTCTTCCCTACCGTTCGTCTCACTCGCAATAGTCCTTTTTGTTCTTCTACCAGCGCCTTTTAATGGGCTTGCTCACTGACGGAACGCGACAGGAAAAAAAAATCATAAGAAAAGAACGAAGGAGAAGTCCAAAGGACCAAGGGCAATAAAATGAGCTTCGCGCGATAAAATAAAAGTCGTGGCTGGAAAGACAAGTGCATCCAACGGCGGGGGAAATTAAAAATAAAGTGAAACAGACGAGCATGGCGAAACAAAAAACTGAAGGGAGTATTAGAGCCGATATGACGCTGGCGAGGAACCGTGAAAGGGCGTGATGGGGTGTGGTCAAATTTGTGAGGGGTTGGTTTCACTCGAATTTATATTTCATAAATTATATAACCGACTCTGGTGGCACGCAACGGACTCGTAGGACCTGCGCTCTTTCTCTCTCTCTTTCTTTCTCCCCCGCCCCCTCACTTTATCCCGTTCTTTCGCTCTTACAAACCCAACAATACTCACAGTTTTGGCCGACACACCCTGAACAAAGATTCAAATGTGCCGCTCAAACTCCGTTGCTCGAGGAAAAAAAATCTCAAAGGACTCCCCCGCAGTGTCTCCTAAGGGCTCAACACTGACCTTTCGCCCACCCCGACCTCATAAAAACTACGATAAATATTTGAACACATTTTCTCCTATCACAATAGGCTCGAAAAAAATGGGGTTCCCGAAATATACCACAGGCCTCTAAAAACCTAGCCAAGTATTTTTACAAAAAATTAATCGTAATTGTGAAATCAACCTTAAGGTAGAATGAGCGTGCGCCCTTGATTTCTATAGATTTTGTTCAAATTATAACCAGACATTGTTCATATGATTATGCATGTTTGAGTGAAATTTCAGAACAGTCGACTATTTCGATTGGGAGGTACTGGGTTTTAAAATTTCAACTTTTAACCCTGCAGGGTCTGCATTGCCCGAAAGTCAGGTCATATCATTCGTCGTACCATTCTATGGTGTTGATAAATTTTGAAAAAAAAATTGTGTTTAGATAGCAAACTAGTTAGGGAAAGAGTGAAAAAAGTTTGGATTGCCTGTACTAGTTTTGCTAAAAACGTTCAGTAAAGACAGAATAATTCTCCGTAAAAAATAATTGTCCCCTATAATAAGAATACATATGGCAACACCCCAGAACAGTATTGTTCAATATTTCGAGAAAAAAATAACGATCGTGTTCCTGAAGGTAAAAACTTTTATCATAAAAAAAGATTTGCGTTATGAATATTAATACTTTATGTTGTTTATGTCATCTTCATTAACAAATAAAAGTGTTGGTTAATTCATAACTAATTAACAACTTTGTTCGATTGAAAATTACTTCCAAATAAAAATTTGTGTTGCACTATTATTTTTAATATGCCGCGGTAACTTACGTCATTGGATACGTGGGACGATGCGGTGTTGCCATATGTCTTCTTATTATAGGGGAGAAATATTTTTTACGGAAAACTATTCTGTCTAAATTTCAATGCAGACCCTGCAGTCGTAGAAGTTGCAATTTGAAAACCCATTGTCTCCCAATCTAAATAGTCGATCGTTCTAAAATTTCCTGTAAAATCCTGTAAATAAAATTCTTGTAAAATGTATCCTTCTATACATTTACTGTATAGTAGTAGTCCCTCTTTTCACTGTGAGAGTAAAGGGACGCTCTACAGGATAATATCGTATAGTATTGTATAGTAAACTTCAAACGCGTTTTTCTCGAAACGGCTTCTTTCACCTGGCGTTGGTGATTTCGGAAAAACGGCTTGACGAATCGGGCTAAACATTTTACTGCATATTCAACATATGTATGGCTATCGTCCAAACTAGGATCATTGAAAAATATTAATTTTAACTTATAATTTCGTCCGAATAATGACGAAAAAATGTGTTTTTCGAACACTTTGGCAAAAAAACGACGCCATTTTGTTATTTTGCAATATAAAATAATAATCCTAGTTGGGGCGATAGCGACACTCATACAGAATAAGAATCTTTTTGAATTTTTTGTTTCCGATTACCTGGAGAGCGATAATCATCAACGCCAGCAACATACTTTTTTCCATGCCTTCACACGATTATTAAATTGTTAAATGAATATACATTTATATGCAAAAATAAAGTTGTTTTCTATTCGGTAAGAGTGTACCTTTAAGCGAAAAAAAAGTTGGTACCGATACATGTAACGGAATTTAAAAAAAAAGTTATTAAAAATAGCTTATATTTTTAGCCGTCACAATAGAATAGGCCCGTAAGTTTCGTGCAATAAATTGAAGGATAATACTGATCGATGGGTAATAGAAGAAAAATGAATCGACGGAAAGAGAACGAAATCCGAAACCGGAAAAGGCGCGACAGGGCGAGGTGAAAAAAAATTCTTCGAGCCTGCAGAGATGCTGGTTTTACGTGAATTTATATTTCATAAATAACCAAAGCGCGACAAGGCCGTTACGTTCGACGAAACTTCGGAGCGGGAATATCGATGGGCGTCCACCCACAGTGCAGCGTAAATTTAAATGAGCCAACACCCTATTGGACTTTTAGGACGCGTTTATGTGTTTCGAAAAGATCCTTTAAACGTGTACACACTCGCGGAGCACCAATGAAAAAGGAAATAACCAAACACCCCGACTTGCCATATCTGCCTCGGAGATCTCACGGAATCTCTCACGATCGTTTTGGGGCTCTCGGAGGTTTGAGCTCCTCGATCCTTTCGTTCGGACCTTTCCTTTGGACGATGACAAAGGCGATGTCGCTTTAAACTATTGCCCGGATCTAACGCCTCGTTAAATCGTGTATCTATGTATACATCAACATGCCAGAATGGTCCTTGGAAAATTTGATCTAATTCACACCCAATGGAATTTTCTTCATTTTGAGGGGGGGAGGTACCTTTAGGCGAGGAAAAAATTTGCTGACTTTTATGATTTTTTTTATGGAAAAATTTCTTCACTATTTTTTAGAGTTAAGATATGGTTTATTACTACTTTTGGCTGTTACATGGTATTTTTATTTATTTACTAATATTTTTAAGGCGTTACCCCCACTTGTAGCGCAAAAAAGGCCTTTTCATGAATTTTTTAAAAGAAAACTACAAAACTTTTTTAATCGATCAATATACCATCTTAAAGAACACATCTTGAAGAACTTCCAGTAATGTTTTTATTGAAAAATATTACATTGTTTAGTGGCAAATGGCTGTCAATGAAATAATGTTTTTATAAACACGGTTTGCGGTGACCAACATTGCGGCGAAGTGGATCATCTAAAAAAAAATGCGGATGGATTTAGTCAAGAATAAGTATAAACTAGTCTTTAATCGAAGGATTTTAAAAAATATTCATTTTTCACAAAATGGCGGAGAGTCAAAGTTAATGGTTCGATTTTAACGAAAAAAAACGGCCGGTTTTTGGCTATAAAACGGCCATTTTTTTCGAAAAAAAATCGAACGATTAAAGACTACATTTTTATGTATTAAATAAACCTGCAAAATTTCAAGAAGATCGATTCATTAGTGTTCGAGTAATCTTGGTCACCGACTTCAGAAATGCCATTTTGAGAAAAACGCGTTTAAGGGGGGATTGTCTTTTTTTTCGCAAAATTTACCGCTTTTTGGGAATTTTTTTGTGAAGAAAGTATACAACGGAAAACTTGTGAAACTTGGCATATAGTTTTATTGATCTGTTTACTACATACAAAAAAATTTTTAAACAATTTCATCAAAAAATCCGCCTCCCACTCCCCTCGACGCGCGATGGTCCTTTTTTGATGGTGTGCACGATTTCTCAAAAACTATTCAACCGATTGCCTTCAAATTTGGACAGAATGCTCAGCTGACATCCTTTTATCGTTTGATGAAGCAAAAAAGCAATACGTTTAATAGTTTTTTATTTATAACAAAAAATCGATCAATTTTTTTCGAAAAATCGATACTTCAAGTTCAAAACGTCACCAAATCGTCAATTTTTTTTCCCTTCATCGAACGATAGCTATATGTGTCTAAAGTAAAATGCTTTTTGGGTTTTTGTTGCAGGATGAACGTGAAGGCTGTAATCGTGCACACCATCATAAAAGGACCATCGCGCGTCGAGGGGGGTGGGAGGCGGATTTTTTTATGAAATTGTTTAAAAAAATTTTTGTATGTAATTTTTGTTTTGTATGTACAGATCAATAAAACTATATGCCAAGTTTCACAAGTTTTCCGTTGTATACTTTCTTCACAAAAAAATTCCCAAAAAGCGGTAAATTTTGCGAAAAAAAAGACAATCCCCCCTTAAAGTTTCTCTTTCAACGCGGATTCATCTCTTTCAACGCTCATATCTCAGTCAATTTTGATCGGATCGACTTGAAATTTTCAGGACATATTCGCAGATACTGATACTTCAAAAAAATACAATAAAAAAAATCGATTCTTTCAAAATCACAAGTGGGGGTAACCCCTTAAGTGACACGGTCTTCTAAACTGCATTTTCAAAACTGGCGTGACGTACAGTTGAAAAACTAACCGAGGGAATCTGATGAAATTTGGTATAATTCTTTCTAACCTTATTGTCTAAAACATGATCCTAAATATTTGTGAAAATAAAATAAAAGTATTTTTTATTGTAAAATGTAGCTATTTTTTGTCAGAAAATTAAAAAAACGACGTTTTTTTCGGCCTGTCACAGGGGTGTCCTCCCTTAATAAAAGAATCACCGAAAATATAGATGAATAAAATAATAGTATATCTATTATTAAAAATTGTTTGTTATTATTCAAAACAGGAGCAAGTTTACGTAGAAATTTGTTGCAAAAACTTTCCTTGTTTTCGCTCTCATCCAAAGGAACCATTGATTTCGCGAAAAGCACCTTTTCGTAAATGTGCATGCTCCATTCGGGTCTATTCCCGTAACAGAAAACGAAGCCATGAGAAAAATTAATAAGCAATCTCGCAAAGCTTCGTACAGCCAGGTCAAACGGGTAGGAAGAAATATTCGAGTTTCCAATTAGCACAGTTATTTTTCGCATGCCGATACGACCGATATTTTCTCTTATGCCATAAAAGCATATTTCCTTTTTCCGATAAGATATACACGACGCTGAAAAATAATTAAATCAGCGAATGTCCCCCTTGAGTGGACGCATTAAAAAATGCAGTGACATTCGATATTGCCCGCAGATATAATTACACTAATTAACGATTTAATTAATTAATAGTAAAAAAAAAAGTTTCGATAGATCCTCAGGGATACATTAAATCTACCGTGAAATTTATAGTGACCGTTACAATTTTCTCCGATAAAGCGGTTCGAGGTGTGGATTCGGACCAACCGATTTTTCTCATGTTTATCGGATAAACTTGACGCTAGACTGATTCTTCGATATGGCGAAAGAACTCTTGTAATACAGTAATCTCAAAAGCTCCTTTAGGCCTCACTACTTTCCATTTAACGGTACGTCGTGTGCAAGAGAACGATTAGCTTATCGAGGGTGACACTCGGGAAATATATATCACATAATGCAGCGGCAATATGTGCTGGCTTGCAACCGTGCGAGACCTTCTTGGGCAAAGAGGCCGACAAGCACACGTCGTACATGGACGCGGTTGGTACGAGGCTAAACATGACCACATGTAAACCACTCTCGATCTTCGTCAAGCTAACGCGAAACCTCAAAATGGGTTCAATATCATATTTTTTCATTGCTTCAACGTTAATTACCGTAAAATGGGGTCACTTTGAATCGGTTTTCGAAGTTTTTTGTAAGTCACTTTTTTTTAATATCCTTAATTCCAACTTTTTTTGCTCCAATAGAATAATGTGTCCTTTGGCTATCAAATGTATAGGAAAGTCAAGCCCCACCACCTCCTCACAATTTTATATATGTTGTTTTTCAAGTGTCAAGGTAACCTCGAGTGTGGAGGTCTTTGACAGGACATTGAAATGCAACTTATGTCAATGATTAAGGACTACTTTGACATCAGTTTGATAAAAAATAATAATATTTTATGCATTATACATGGAATTAAGTTAAAAACAACGATTTTTTACAATTGTATTGTCATTTTTATTAAGGAAACATTTTACATAAAAATGTCAAGTACCTAGGGTACTAGTATAGACATTTAACCAGTCTTATAATTATCATTGAGATCAAAATCAACTTGGGCAACATTATTGCAAACTTGAACAACAAATTTGACATCATTGATAAAACAACTTGACATCATTTGACATCATTTTGATAAAAAATGACATCAACTTGACATCATTTTGCACAACTTGACATCATTTTGATAAAAAATAATAATATTTTATGCATTATACATGGAATTAAATTAAAAACAACGATTCATTACAATCGTATTGTCATTTTTATTAAGGAAACATTTTACATAAAAATGTCAAGTACCAAGGGTACTATTATAGGCATTTAATCAGTCTTATAATTATCATTGAGATCAAAATCAACTTTGGAAACATTATTGCAAACTTGAATAACACATTTGACATCATTGATAAAACAACATGACATCATTTGACATCATTTTTCACAACTTGACATTAACTTGACATCAACTTGACATCATTTTTCACAACTTGACATTAACTTGACATCAACTTAACATCAATTTTCACAACTTGACATCAACTTGACATCATTTGGATAAAAAATAAGAATATTTTATGCATTATACATGGAATTAAATTAAAAACAACGATTTATTACAATCGTATTGACATTTTTATTAAGGAAACATTTTACATAAAAATGTCAAGTACCTAGGGTACTATTATAGATATTTAATCAGTCTTATAATTATCATTGACCTCAAAATCAACGTTGGCAATATTATTGCAAACTTGAACAACAAATTTGAGCAACAATAGATAAAAAGTTAATAAAGAATTAGTCAAAACAGTATTTTGGCACTCTGTCAAAGGAGCCCCAAAAACTGTAAAAGTTACCCTTAATGTCAATTTAACCTCGTTTTACGGTATGCAATAATTTTATGCGGTTGAAAAAATCCCAAACTTTTTCAATGCGTAGCGTATTTTCGTCACGGGCCGTAAGCCGAATGGCATTTTTGCCCAACATTCATACAGCGTAGTTATATTGTGTGGTTATTTTTATAATTTTTTTTCACTGCTTCCATTCGACTCGTTGAAAAAATTCTTGAGATTAGACTTTTTGAAGAGCTGGGTTTAGCCCTTAATTCGGAACTTCAAGAGAAAATGCGATCATTTGCGTCAGATAGATTGCAAAATGCAGTCGATACACGTAACTGTAAACATACAGGGCTACTGGTTATTGGTCAAGATCCCGTGAAAGGGTTGCTGGACATGTCTTCCACTATCAAATAACTCAGTAATGCTTTATGCTAAAGTGAACCATTTTCGAGATATTATCATTTTTTTAGCGAGGGGGAGGATTAAAAAAATTAGTTAAAAAAACTGTTATATGGAATCGAACTTTTTAATTATTTGTAGTTTGAGGACACAGTCACAAAGAATCATCAACAATAAAATAAGAATAATTATGAAAATTGCAGAGTTTTGGACCCCTGATAAAAAATGTTTGCAAATTATTCTTATTTTATTGTTGATAATTCTTCATTACTGTGACCTCAACCTACAAACAATAAAAAAGTTTGATTCCATACAACAGTTTTTTTTTATTTTTAAAGTTGCCTGCTTCTTACTTTTAAAAAATAGTAAAAATAAAAATATCTCGAAAATGGTTCACTATTGCGTAAAGCATTACTGGCATATTTGATAGCGGAAAACATGTCCTCCATCCTTTTCACGCGATCGTGACCAATAACCAGTAGCCCTGTATATGTATATCTAGCCACGTGCATCGATTGCATTGGGTCTATACAGGGTGTCCTGTTATGAATGGATAATCGTGCAACTGTCAATAGGTCAGATCATGTCCTACTATATGCTGCAATTTCAGTTTAGTCAAAGTCCCACGGTTTTCGACATTTTGGGCTTTGTTATTTTTTGAAAAAAAAAAAATCTGATTTTGGTTTTTCGCATGCCGTTTCATAGTATAGTGACGAAAGAATATTTGGAACTGGCTATCAGCAAATCCGACTGTTTTGAGGATGGTCCTCGAAATGACCTTAATAAAAATACGAGTAAATTTATCTGAAAGTGATTTCGGAGCCGTTGGGGTAAGGCTAATGTTGGGTATAGGGACAATAAGCCGTGAGAGCTGTCCTCGAAGTCAAATTCCTTCAAAATTACCATTTTCCATATACACATATATTAGGGTGGCCTGAATTTGAGCTCTGCTTTTCCTTTTTCTCACCATCCAATTAACTACCTGAAAAAAAAAATTGTGAAATCTGCAAGCGGTCAAAAAATATTTAGAGGTCGCTCAAGCGTCCCAAAAATTCAAGTTTTCAGGAAAAAAAACGTTTTTTGTTTTTTTTTTTCGTTCACTTCTCACCCATGAATTTTACGCTTTATAATTTTTAAATTGAGCTCGCGAAAGCTCTAGCCGGCCAATGAATATTTAGTGGTCGCTCAAGAGCTTCGAAATTTCCAATTGTCGCGATGATTTTCTCTTCTCACTCATAAATTTAACACTTTGTAAAATTTACAAAACAATTAATCCTTTTTTTCTTTAGAAACAGTTTTTTATTTTCCCCGCAATTCTAACCCGATAAAACGGGGGACCTATAATTGTGTTTACGGCTAGAGCTTTAAAGAACTATTTTATGAGAACAAAGATTATAATTCTTGGGTTAGTAGTGTGAGGTAACGGTGAAAATTCTTTTTCCAAAGAAAAACGATTAATTGTTTTGAAAATTTTACAACGCGTCAAATTTAGGAGTGAGAAGAGTAAAAAAATTGGTGAAAATTAAAAATTTCGAAGCTCTTAAGCGACCACTAAATATTCATTAACCGGCTAGATCGTTCGCGAGGTTGATTTAAAAATTATAAAGCGTCAAATTCATGGGCGAGAAGTGAACGGAAAAAAAACGATTTTTTAATGAAAATTTGAATCTTCGGCAGGCTTGAGCGACCTCTAAATATTTTTTGACCACTCACAGATTTCGCGACAATTTTTTTTTTCGAAGGAGATAATTGGATCGTGAGAAAAGGGGAAAAAATAGAGCTCAAATTTGGGCCACCCTGATATACATGCTATTAATAAAACTTGTGACCCTGCATCATCTACGGTCACCAGCCGGCGTCCAAATCCCCGCGCTGTCTCGGAGTCGGGTTACCTTCAGGAGACATGCTTTTAATTTGAATTTGTAACGCGGTACGATATATTCCTCGGCCGTTGTAGGACCGGGGACAAGCAGGATGGAATTATAGTTTTGGGGCCATTGCGGAGGCTTTCAGTCTCGCAGCTCGCCCGAGGATTTGGAGAATTCCAGGACCATGATAAAGCCGAGAGCTAAACAACACCGATGCAATCCCCGATATAAAAAATGTAACATCTTGATTGCGGCCGGAACATCGGACCATCTAAAGTCCACTAAAGTCATCCTCAAATATTCTCTCCTATCCTCCGACATTTTTATTTCCCAACGATCGTAGCATTTTTTTCGGCGTGGCAATTCAAGTGGGCGTGTTTTTTTTATTTCAGCACCCGGGTCCTAACTTGTACAAAAATCATTTGCGTAATTTTGTTTTTTGTTTATGATTATTTTTCGTTCGGGAGAAAAACTCATGTCCATTATCGCAATCGCTATGATGGATACGACTTTATTGTAGACGAGACGGAGGAGTCAGTGAAAAACGACGGCACCCCGCAGCCTTGTAGCATTCGCGTCAAAATCATAGAGAATTCTCGACCACTGTTGTTCTCGTGATGAACGAGAAATTTGTCACGCCGAAGCCTCGAGCGTTTTCGTGTTTCGTGATTCAAAAGGAAGCAAATGATTCCGTCATTATTACCGTGGCGATTTAACGGGTTATGAATAGTTGTAACAGTCGAAAACTCATTTTCGGGATTTTTTAAGACGGGAAGAAATTGAGCAATTTTGAGGGATTTTTTTAAATAAAAAGTTATCATTCTACATTCATCAAACTATAGGGAAACTTTAATAGTATATTTAAATATACAAAACAATTTTTTTTCATTCAATCATCATCAAAATGGTGGAGCTGTGGCAGAGTTAGTTGCGAATCGGCGTGCAGTCTAGCTTCCCGTTGACTCCGAGTTTCAATTTTTTTTAATTCCAATTTTGTTTGTTTAATTTTTTATTCATATATAGTTTCTATTTGACAGTCATTGTAATAAAGAAAATGCAAATTTGAGAGAATGACTCAGATTTGTAAAGAAATCAACATTCCTCGCAAAATTTCTGTAAAATTTGAATTAAAAAACTAGTTTTTTTTCTATTTTTTCAAGAACAGTTTTCGTTAAGTAGAAGGTAGCAGTATTATCAATATTTCTACCAAGTTTCAACTCAATCGGCAATAGTTTTTGGGTCATCTTGCACGCCAATTTCGAAAATGCAGTTCTGAGAAAAGCGCGTTTGAAGTTTATATAGAATTTGAATTAAATTGTACCACGTACTTGTAGTAACTAATTATTTAAGTAATCTGTTACAAAGGAATTGAATTATTATTTACAATAGTAGTCGTAATTGTTAGTCGTTAATTTAATTACTTTTTGCCCATCTCTGCCTACTTCTCCGCGCTCTCGCTTATATACTGTATACTCTCGCTATTCTACATATACAGCGCTATCGTTTGGAAAAGAAAAAAAAAGAAATTGATATTTTTATTGTTGTAAATGTATATCTCGCCTCAAAAACATTTTTTACGAAAGTTGGGTATTTGAAAAAGTATCATCTGAAGAGCACTGTAATTTTTCGTGTAAAAATATTTAATTACAATCGTTTTACAGCCGATGTCCGGGAAGCACCTCTCGAAAACGTCTTTTGCGGTGAGCAATATGCCCTTCCGAACCAGCTTATCCAATATCAAAAAATCAAACAGATTTCGTTAGTATATTAGTTTATCCTATGATTGAACGAAAAAATTTCCAAAATATCTAATTAAAAAAAAATTGGCACCTCTTCAAAGTGAGTCTTCATTTTGGCCAAAAAAATATGTTACAGAAGTTTGCATCGTTGGAATACAATGAAAATAATTTGTTTTTCGTATTCCCGTATTTTTTTAAGTGCATTAAGGCTACGAAAGTCAACGAAACATTTTTGAGAATACCTAAAACTGATAACCAAAAGGGGCAAAAAAAAAGAATTTAGAAAATAGTAAAAATAAAGAAATAAAAAAACTAAGAAAAAATGTTCGTTGCGTTTCAACTATGCAAACTTCAACGCAATAAAAAAAATTGGCATTTCTCGTTCATCAAATCGAAAGTATACATCGGAAATAAAAATTCTTCGCCCAAATACTATATTTTTACATCTAGAAAGAGCCATCAAATTTACGAAAGATCGATGCAGTAGTTTCTTCGATATTTTTCTCACCGACTTTGAAAACGTACTTTCGGACGGGCGTCAAAATAGCCTGTAAATTCATCATTTTTTATCCGATCGCCTTGAAATTTTTAGTCAACATTTATAAGATGAAATACTGTCAAAATATATTGGTTTTGAAAAAAAAATCGTTTCATCATCTTTTACAACAAGGCATAACCCCTTAATATCATTGTGCGATAACATTATTATTTTTACGATCCCCCGCGGATACGAATTTCTGCGGATTCGTATATAATTGTCATTATTGTGTAAACGCGGGCGATTTTTCAAATTTCTCCGCGACAACGTCATGAGAATTTCACGCCAATGGGTGTACGAGTCGCGTCCGGATTTCGCATTGCTTGTACAGCTGAGATCTAGGCAGCCTTGAAATTGTCATCAATAAAAATAGCGCTCGCGTAGGAAGTAAGCGGTAAAGCATACAAGTGTCGACTCGCATGCAAATCCTTTCGTAAGCTATTAATAATATTATAACGTGCACCACACAGTTGACTTTTACTCGACTAATCTCCGTGGGGACAAGTGGCACACGTGACCAATCGAAAGGACTTTTTTTTTTCTCGTGTAACTTGAAACCTTAAATTCGTTCCAAAGAATGTCAAAGATTAGCTCACTTTTTCTCGGTCGCTGCGTTACGATATCTATTTTTTTATATATTTTTTTTTTTTTTTTTTTTTTTTTGGTGTTGTCGTATGCCGCAAGCACGGGCAATCTCTCGCACCGTTCGTACGCGAAGGGACTCGTAATTGAAAGCTGTTACGCTTGGTATTTTATGGGTTTGTCCTCGAGGCATGCAAAACTCGATTCTTAAAGTCAAAGTACGATGGTGGGGTGGCCGGGTCCCGACAGACGCACGGAGGGCGGACAGGGGAGATTATGAGGTAACGAGAGAAGTCCGGCAAAGAGCTTCCTTTCTAATTAAAAATGGTTAAGGAGTTTCGGGACAATTGACGATATGTAACCGTTTGATTCAAATTTATACAGTGAATTCTTCGTCATATACTGAATGTATGCTCCAAATTTAAAATCAATCGCTTATACCGTTTCCATAAAATTTACAAAAGAAATACTTTTCAACATGGGGAGATGACTATGATGTGACAACGTAGGGAGTACATTATTACACTGATGACGAAATTGTTGTGATGTACGGAGTGATTTGACAGTTATTCATGACATTTTAAACCTTTTTTACACTATTTCATGCGTGAAACTTCCATTCAGCGAATAGCTATGTTAAGCCTATGTTAAGAAGTGTTTTTTTGTCAATTGTAAATTTTATAGAAACGGTGTAGACGATCGATTTAAGAGGGAAGATACCTTTAGGCGAGAACAAAATTTGCTGATCTTCTGATCTAATAAGGTTAGAAAAATTTAGACTCAATTTTATCGGGGTCGGTCGATTAGTTTTTTAGCGTCACGTCAATTGAAGAAAAAAATGAAAGAATTTACAATTGAAAAAAGCACACATTCGAAGAATTTTTAAAAATTAAATTTTTCGAAAAAAAATGACTATATTTTGCTATACCTTTTTTTTATTTTTATTTTGCAATAAATTTGTTTTGTACTTTTTATTCTATTGCAAAATTAAAATTAAAAAGAATGTTATTGCAAAAGAGAGACGTTTTTTAGAAAATTCAATCTTTTTTAATTCTTCGAAAGTGTGCTTTTTCCAATTGTAATTTTTTTTTTTTTTTTTTTTTATTTGTCGTGACGTATCGCGTGATGTATAGCTAAAAAACTTCAATGCTAAAAACGTAGTCATTTTTATCGGAAAATTCAATCTTTTTGTTTTAAAGCGTGTTATTTCATCGATTTGCAACATTTCTCACATTTTCTTGGCTCATATTCTGCGTATATAAACTAAGAATGCGTTAATGAAAGAAAAATCTTGGTTGGTTTTTTTTCAGATTAATCTGAAACCCGTTAAGACCGTGCCATACCTCCGCCATTTTGTATGCTTAATAAAAAAAAAACACCATTCAACTGCCAAAAGTGGTAGGAAAACATACCCTAAGTCTCAAAATGGTAAAGAAATCTTCTTTTTTTTTAAATCATGAAGATCAGCAATCTTTTCCGAGACTAAAGGACTACTTCTTTGCTATTTGGAGGGTGTATTCAGTATATGACGAAGAATTTACCGTATAAATTATAATCAATTTTGTTGTCTCCTGAACTCCTAAAATTTATGAAAAAGAGATGCGTGTGCGCTGAAGAGTGACAAGTTACATACAATAACGGTACAACTCTGTAGAGTCATCGCGAAAAATAAGAGACTGTGCAGGGTAATCGACAGACGGTAAAGAATATTTTTAACTTCACGATCCTGGATCCTTTGGGAAGTCCGTAAATGAAATTTGGACAACGTAACCGTGATGGTCGAAGTTGTAAATGATAGAACGAAACATATGTTTCGATTGATTTTACACGTCTATCTCCCCTAATTAGGACAAGATGAAACGCGCTGAAGAATTTCAACATGAAATAGCTACCAACCGGTAGATGCCACGCTTGCGTCGTCCCTGTGAGTGAGCACACGGGCGCATTTTATCAAAATTATCGGCAATTACCTACACGGCATCATCAGACACTTTGCTCAGGTATTTTTTCACCAAACGCAATGGGCACGTGTGAAAATCCATTTTTAGTATACCCAGGAGCTACTTCTCTTCGATAAGCTCAACCGATCAATTATCTTCCAACCGATTTTGAATACAATTTTCTGTACATCTGTCATTTTTTTCAAAAATCACGAATTCCGTCGAGTCCTATAGGGTGTCTTTTGACCTGACATTTTTATTCATTAATAAAACGTATTATTTATTCTAAAAGTACGAATATTTTTATTTTAATATAATGTACAAATATGGAGGCTATGTGTGGAACACAATATCCGACAACTGGCCGCCTCGTCCATGTTTACAAACGTTCACTCTTTGACGAAATTTTCAATTATTCTTTGGCATAATTGCGGATTGATTTCATTAATGGTGCGTCCAATTGATTCCTTGAGCTCCGAAATGGTCTGTGGATCATTGGCATACACTTTTCCTTTCAGAAAAGCCCAAAGAAAGAAATACAATGGTGTTAAGGGGCTACACCAGTGTGACACTTTCAAAAAATCGATTTTTTTGCCTTTTTCGACAGTTTATACTTTCACGAATATGAGATGAGATTTTTATACTTTCAAGAATGGGGAATGAGATTTTTCACATTTGCTGACATTGGAACTCAAAGAGCAATTATCCGGTTGACTTGGAATTTGAACTGAGTACTCTTGAATATATTTACTCTGCAATGACGTAGGATATTTTTGGTTGGATGAAAATTGACGATTTGGCATTGAAAAAAACGACCATTTTATAGGCAAGAAAACAGACTTTTTTTCATAACTTCGCAATTTTGTTAGACTTTGATATTTTTCGAAAATCCTACGTCATTGTACAAGAAATACCTTCCAGTTTAATGACATTTTTTCCTTTTTCGGTTTCAGCTACTCAATCGGCCGGAATCATGTCAGCGGTGGAGGAACTTTTTTTTGGTGCCTCCGAAGGCAGCGCATAAGTCGCTTGGAGGTCAATATTTTTCTGTGAAAAAATTGTGTAATATAGGTCAAATATAGCCAAATATATTCTTAATTTTCCGAAACGTTTGATTGGTTACTTTTCTTCCAAAAAATTCCCGAAAATCACCCAAATTTTCAGCGTTCACACTGGTATAGCCCCTTAAATCGCACGATCTTGATGGCCAATTCACATCGCCTGCAATAACTGTGCAGTAACGATGCAGCAAATAACAATTTATATGCGTTGCTCGATCGTGTGATGCTCCATGACCAAACCTCAATACTTCCTGATGCCAATTGTCAAAGATTAGTACTCTATGTTCACTGCAAAAAAAATGGCGCGCAATTCAAAATGTCAGGTCATTTTGAGACACCCTTTAGGTTCTTTCTCTGGAAATGGGACGTTGGCTGCAAAAGTTTCAAGTTCGGTTTCAGTCAACTTTGAGGAAAGTTTCGAAAACCTTCAACGGATCTCCTTATGTGGAAACGTGTGGCATTTCGCCGCAAGTCACTTTTTCCAGTCCTCTCATGGTGAACATCGAACGTGAAAAGATCTGCAATAGCAGGGTAATCTTCTCGTATCGAAAAGTCCCAAATGCGGGATAATCGAAAATATATTACCGGATTAAAATAACGAACGTCGTTAACAGCACATCTGACGGATCTGATCATAACAATTTTCATCCCGCAAATGGCAATCGTTTGGAATCCTCGTACGAACAAACCGGTGTTAACACGCTGGGGTAAAAGCTTACAAATTGTATTGGCACCTGCGGCGTAGTGAAATTTTTCATCGAGCTGCTCGTAGTGGTCAGTGAGGCATGATCGAGGCGATTCAAGGGTCAAAGGGATAATCGCGATGCTCGTCGATTATCCCGCAAAGAGGTTTCTCGTCGGTAGCTCTGGTGCGAATGAGCACTCGAGGTCTTTCGTGTTACGGCACGGATATTAAAGTTCCTCGCACTTGCTTCGATCGGCACGCTACATTTTACTTTTCACGGCTTTACCTCGAGCGTACAAAAAAAATGTGCCCTACACTTAAGGCGGGACACCGATGTGACGGGTAAAAAAATCGATTCTTTTTTTACTTTCTCAAAATATACATATTCAAGGATATGTGAAAAAAGTGCAGGTTGCAATATCGAAAATTGACCAAGTTACAGACGATTTAGTGAGAGCAGGTATCTCTAGCTATGAGCCGATTTTCAGTTTTTAAAAACCGAAATTTCTGTGATTGTCGTAGTGTTGCATTATATGTAGCCGGTTTTTGAATTTATTCATTGGGTTCGCAAATAAGTTCGTTCTGTTTTTGTCTTTTATTTCACTCTTCAAAAGCGAACGAACTTATTTGCCAACCCAATACTATTTTTTCAGCTCCCGAATATAAGTAAAAATTTGTGCAAAATCAGACTTTTTAAGGGGCGATTCTAGTGTGACGGGATGAAAAAATCCATTTTTTCCATTTTTCAACTCTATACTAGCATAGAATTGATATCCAATTGCTGGTAAAAGTCGATTTTCACTTTGTCGACTCGGTACCGCTGTTTAAGGGGGTATACCAGTGTGAACGCTGAAAATTTGGATGATTTTCAGGAATTTTTTGGAAGAAAAATACTCAATTAAATGTTTCGGAAAATTAAGAATATATTTGGCTATATTTGACCTATATCACATAATTTTTTCATAGAAAAATATTAGGATCCAAACGACTTGTGCGCTACCTTCGGACGCACCAAAAAAAAGTTCCTCCACTGCTGACATGATTCCGGCCGATTGAGTAGCTGAAACCGAAAAAGGAAAAAATGTCATTGAACTGGAAGGTATTTCCTGTACAATGACGGAGGATTTTCGAAAAATATCAAAATCTAACAAAATGGCGTAGTTATGAAAAAAGTCTGTTTTCTTGCCTATAAAATGGTCGGTTTTTTTCAACGCCAAATCGTCAATTTTCATCCAATCAAAAATATCCTACGTCATTGTAGAGGAAATATATTCAAGAGTACTCGGTTCGAATTTCAAGTCAATCGGATAATTTCCCTTTGAGTTACAATGTCAGCAAATTTGAAAAATCTAATTTCGAGAAAAACGCGCTTAAAGATTTAACTATCGATTTTTGCGAGTTAAAATGATATTGATATAAATTATACAAATGATAATGATATTCTTGAAAGTATAAACTGGAGAAAAAGGCAACAAAAAATCGATTTTTTGAAAGTGTCACACTGGTATAGCCCCTTAAAGTGGAAGCGCTCGGTGCGCGGGCTCTGCTCCAGTACGGCTACCCGCTGCGCGTTTCGCTGATTTATTTTATCGAAAATTGGATACGCACAACAAGAACTACATTTATATACTTTATAAAATACTTTAATTTTTATTTTTCAGACCAACCATTGTCAAGTTATCAATCCGGCCGTTGGACTACATTTTTTATACGGAGGCTCTATCGTACCTCAACAACTTTGTTAATTTTTCATTAGTATCAATAAAAATTTACACGAAATGAATTCAAGGTGTGCTTAATAACATACATTTTTTCTCCAAATCCCAAATAAATAATCTACGAAACGAAAAAGTCTGGAAAAATCGGAATAAAAAATTAGCTGTGCGTAGCAAAAATAAAAAAGCTGTGTAATATCAGCGCCTGTTTCGCCGGATCGAAATCTGCCGCTAAACAACAACAAACAAAAAATTCGTCGCAATGAGTAATAAAAAAAAACAGACGAAGCGCGCTGCAGAAATTCTTCCAGCGGAAATCGAACCAAGCGCTGAGAGACTAATTGACGAAAGGCTGCAAAAGTATAAGAGAGCCTGAAGCAGTGAGAGTGACTGAGGAACGAAGAAAGAGAACAAGAGTGTAGCGAAGGGAGAAGAAAATAAATAAAAAACGAGGCAAGGGAGCCGAAAGAGACTGACTGACGAGGCACCCCCGTAAATATCGAGACACGGGTCGGTATTAATGGGGCTCTTCGAACGCCTCAAGAGCGAATAAATTGGGATCCTCATCATGCGTACTATATACAATCATACAAGGGTTTACATATCCCTTCCCAAGGGAAGATTACGTTGAGCCAAAAATTCGGTAGAAAATGTGCTTCCTTTTTTTTACCTTCAGAAAAGTGCAATTTTGTTGCATTCGACATTTTTCACGTGCGATCGTCGAAAAATGCAATTTCATTTTATCAGTATTAAGGGGAGATATGCACCTAGGAGCCGGAAAAAAGGTCATTTTTGTGAATTTTTTCAAGGAAAACTATTTTAAATTTCGGATTGGGGTTTCAATTATCTAAAAGTATATACATTCAAAAATATGTTTAATTTTCTTTATTAAAAAATATCAAAAATATACAAGGATATTGTATGATCCTTGGAGCGTCGTAAAAAAATCTGCGTATGGCACCCAGTGGCGTTTCTTCAAAAATCGTCTGAAAAAAAACCAAACAGATTATTGAATTAGATACTATAATCTAGTACTTGTCATAGCCGATTTTGAAAATATCGATTTATAACAAAATGGCGGACGTTTGAACATAAATAGGGATTTTTGGGCCAAAAATTAGTTATTATTTTGCCTATAAAACAAAAACTAAGTAACGGAAAAAAATCCTATGACAAGTACTAGATAATGATGTATAGAATAACCACAAAAAACCTCAAGGCAATCGGTTCATGGGTTTCGAAAAATTTTGGGTACCGATTTGAAAAACGTGGTATTGAGAAAAACGCGTTTGAAAATTTGGGAATGAATAAATCATGAAATTTGTCAACTTACATGGAATCATCGATACCAGGCCCATAGTATAGGTCTTCTACGGTCGACGGAATGTTCATAGCTTCTAAATCCTCGACCTCGACCGTCTAGGTGTATATCTCTTGTTAACAAAAACTCGAGGTCCTTCGAAGGAATTCACATTGCCGTTTGACAGAAGGAAACATCAACCAATCGTTGCATTTGTAATCTTATATTTGTCTCTCGGAGAAATCTGCAGCGATGAAATAAAAATAGGATGTTTTTTTTTCAATTCTCGCTGGTGGCACACATTTATTTCGGGAGTAACACTGGAGCTTACGAAACGAGGCAACTGCGGACGAGAGAGAAGGCGATAAATTACAAGCTGAAATAATCCACGGTAGTCTGCTGACAGTTGGAAGCTCCGAGATTTATTAAAAGGGAAACACTAGCAATCACTTGTCGACAATTTCAGTTCGATATGCCATTTTTCGTTTTCTATTCGAGCATATTTCAAATGTCACGTCTCGCGTGTATATTAAAATTTGACGGTGCCAATATTTATTTTATTATTTTCGAGCGAGATGGAAAATTAACGATTTTGCGAACGAGATGGCGTCCGCTCGAAATCTCGTCTCGATTAGCTTGGGTTAAATATTTCTTTGAGTCAGGACGAAAGGGCTTGGTGCGAATTGGGACTCTGGTCGCTTTGCTGCTCTTCCTCTGTCCGAATGAATAAGAATCTCGCGCATGCTCGTTCAAACAAATTGGACGAGAGTCCCGAAAGAGAGTCGGGTTGCCGAGAATTGCTCATGGCGATTTTTTCGCTCCAACTGAATATTACGTAGCAGCATAGTTAGGAGATCTTGCTGATTGAGCAGCTAAAGTCGGAATTATTATTCTTTATATACGATAGCTTTTATTTTTTCGTAAATCTTGATTTTTTTCCCGGGAAGTTTATGCGGCTGGAAAAAATGCACGTTTTATTGAATTAAAATACTTTTTTAATTTTTTTGCAATTTAACATCATAATTTGCAGTCGAAATATAATGATGGAATGTACCGCTTAATGTGTTAAGCCTAGTTGTGACAGTCAAAAACAGCTCATTTTGGGATTTTTTTTTTTAGAAAATAATGATGATACATTTCTTTAAAAAAATAGGTATTTGGAATAGCATCATCCGAATAACAGTGTAATTTGGATAAAAATGTTTAATTATAATCGAATTACAGCCGATGTCCGGGAAGCACCTTTCGAAAACGTCTTTTGCTTTGAGCAATGACCTTCTGAACGAGATTATCTAATATAAAAAAATCAAACAGATTTCATTAGTAACTTAGTTTATCCTATGATTAATCGAAGGAATTTCCGAAATATCAATTAAAAAAAAATGGCGCGTGTTCAAAGTGAGTCTTGATTTTTACGGAAATAAATGGACATTTTCGTTCATTAAGAAAGTTGGAGCGATTCAGTTGAGTCGAATGACGGTTTATTCATTTTTTTTTTTTTCAATGAACCTCAAAAAAATGCATACGAGGTACAGATTTATTCTATGCATGCTAATTTTTTTAAATATATAATTAAAGCGCAAAATTATGCATTTTAACATTTTTATTACGTAAAGTAGAAAAACTTTTGCGTTACTACCAACTTACAAAAGCATAACATTATCGATGATTATTATGAAAAAACTACGACAACGAATGCTTTATACAATTCACAATGAAATTTTGAGTAATTCATAATTATGCCTATTCATATTTACGTCACGAGATTATTGGCCCATGGTTTACGATGGGCAAGATGAGGATTTTTTTTTCTAAATGTTCACAAAGGTTCAGGTTGCGTTAATCCGTTGTTAGAAATGGTTTTGTCTTGGTGCTCAATAACAATGAAAATTACATAACCTTTAGTGTGAAAGTCTTGCCCATCTAACCGCACGTTAAATTACATACATTAAACTATTTTTTATCTCTGGTGTTTGGTGGTGAAAAAAGTTCAAAAAATTCGTAAAGACTCAGTATAGTGTAAACAATAACATGTATTTTTTATTACATTTAACCTTGGATTGTGGCTAACGCTCCAACCTCCTTTTAAATCGAAAGTATACATCGAGAAAAAAATCCCTCGAAATGACGAAAAAAACGTCAACATAGCAGCCTATAAATCTGTCAATTGTGGGCCGATCACCTCCAAATTTTCAGGGTACGTTTAAAAGATGATATATTGCCAAAATATGTTCGTTTTGAAAAAAAGTGATTTTTCGACTTTTAAGACTAGACACAACCGATTTAAAAAACACCGATCGTCGTGGAAAAAAAAATCTGGTGAACCGATCGTCCGTTTAATCGGCTGCACTATTTTCTCCATCAGCTCGTACGGCTTGAAAATATAACAAACGAATAAATTCGTTGGGCGATAGATCGTACTGTGGAATAGAAAAGTTGAAATGACGAAAAGTTTGGCCGATTAGGGTGCCTTGGCACGTACGCATAATGCACCTACGTTGACATACACGCACCGTCGAAACGTTTCTCTTCGTCGGCACACTATTTTTACTGCGTGAACCTCAAGGGCTCGCAGCAACGAAAATAGTCGAAATAGCTATGATGGATTTCGAAGGCTTAAAAAGAGAGGGCGCAGTATGCGATATAGTGACGATGCGGCGGAATATTGTAGGAGATTTTCCCGAGTGGATCGTGCGTTGAACGCTTTCATTGGTAGCGAGCGGAAAAGAGAGAGCTTTGTTACAGTACAAAAAAAATCTAGCATCCGGATATACAATTTCGGTGCTTTTTCATTTTTTTTACGCCGTTCTGTAATCCGGAAGTTGTCAGCAAGAGGTTGTAGTGTTCTTTCCGCACCCTCTATATTTCAAATGAAAAGCGATTGAACACGAAATAAAACAAATCGTAAATAACTATTTTGAAAACATGTCAATATTTGTTTGAAAGAAACAATTGTTGCGTACGATTAATATCGCGTGGTGAAAATGAAAAAATTAACGTAAAAAAACATGCTTTTATTTCAGAGGTACTATACTAAAAGGTAAAAAATCATTTTCTATAAAATTGAAAATCAAAACAATATAACTACACAAAAGCCGCTTCCTTGGTCACTCATCATAGGTGCAAGTACTTTAAAGGTACATGAACGTGGATTTTATTTAAATATGAAATATCAATTTTAGAAGCTTGAGGCATTTTTTCAGAAATTTTAAAAGCTTGCGGGTTTTTTCATAAATTTTAAAAGCTTGAGGCTTTTTTCGAAATTTCAAAGCAGTAAAAACGTACTTACGACATTTGACGCCTCAAGCTTTTGAAATTTATATTGCATATTTTTTAAATGTCTACGTTTATGTACTTTTTAAGTACTTGCACCTATGATGAGTGACCAAGGAAGGGTCATTTTTGTAGTTATACTGTTTTGATTTTCAATTTTACTAAACACTATTTTTTACTTTTTAGTAAAGTACCTTTCAAATGAAAGCTTGTTTTTTAAGTTTTGTTCGTTTTTTTTTCATTTTATACTTTTTAGTATTAGAATTTGTTTATTTATTTGCCATGCCCGACCCCTATGCCATTCAGACATCGGCGCAATCAAAAACCTTGCCTTAGGTTGTAAAGGTTTCGCGACCAACTTTATAATAGTGTAATTATAAATAATGCTCAAGTCAACAAAGTTAATGAGCCCAAACTCGATTGTCCGGCATTTGCCATTAGGACATTTCAGTTTCCACCTCCCACCACCATTATCAGACTCTCGTTATCATGTGTGATGAAAAGTGCTCATAATAACAAAACATATAAGCACAAACTCGACTGTCCTAGTAGATGCTGTTAAGGAGTTGCATTGCCCACCTCCCACCACCATCATCAGACCAGCTCCATGCTACCATATTATTGCATTGTCACCGAAGTTACATAGGCATGCTAAATCTCAGCTCAATCAGATGCCAGCAAGTGCTTGAAAAATGGATTACATATTTTGAACCGGAAAGACAGACATACTAGCAAAGCAAGTTTAATGAAAACTTGTGAAAACTACTTTTGCTACGATCAATGAAATGTGTTGAACATTTTTTTTTACTATTTTTTTTGTATCGGGATGATGCCTATCTTTACTGGAGTGAACTCGTGATTCCAGTTGGGTATATCGTGTTGCTTCGCGTTGTCGCCGGCGACGTGTCACGCCTCGCTTGATTTTAATCTCACTCAATAAGTCCCGATTTAATCCGGTTTTCTTCTTAAAATATCGTCAAATATGGCAATCGGAGAAACTCGAGAACGCGTCCAATAACGAATAACGGGAAAGTTGATTTGATAATTTTATTTTTATTTCCGCTTCAGATTACTTTTTTATCGATATTGAATCTATAAATCTATACGGCAGTGGGTAGTCTTGTAAATTTATAGTTTTTATCCAGAGCATTTCCAAGTTACATTGGTCGTCATATGATGACGAATTCTGTAGCTAGTTTTACAAATATGTAATACTATATTGAAGAATTTGTTTTGATTTATTTAGTATATCGTTGCACAATAGTTGTTATTAGAGTTTGTGAAAAACAATCGTGTAGAAGCTCTTGGATCAACTTCATTAACAGAAAATATTAAACTAGTATATGTAAATTGAAGACTTTATTCTCATTGAAGGCCACTGTGACGGTAAAAAAATCATTCTTTTGCATTTCCTCAAAGTATACATATTCGAGACTATGTGAAAAAAAAATTGAAGTTAAAATATTGAAAATTGACGTACACTAAAACTTTAAATCGCGTTTTCCTTGAAATGACTTTTCTCGACCTGGCCGAAATCACAACTCTAGCTATAATTGTCAGATATTCAATTTTTAAAAACCAAAATTTCCGAAATTGCAGTACCTAAAATTACACTTTTTTACACCCATCATTTTGTGATTTTTTTTCATAAACGGCTACCTACGACTAGAACGATATTTATTAAAATTACAAAAGAGTTTCATTTTTCAGACCAATCATTGTCAAGTTAACCACATCGGCCCACATTTTTTATACAGAGGCTCTACTATGCCTCGCATAACGTTGCATAACGTTGTTTATTTCAAAAAAATTTCTATTAAACATTCGAGTAGATTTTTAAAAATTGAAAAAACGACCTTTTTCGGCCCATCGCAGTGATTTCCTCCCTTAAGGCCGGAGCCTGAATTAGAAGGTCCGAAAAATCGTTTTTTCTTTTGATTCTCATAATCGATAGATAAACTATCCAAGAATATATCCACAGAGTTACAGAGGCCCATTGTAAATACTTTCGAAGATAGAAGGCCAAAAGCAGAGAAGCGTTTGATATTTGATGTTGATACTTCCTCTTGTAGAAAACTTTGAAACCCGTTTTCTCCAGTTTTCATTTTCACGATTTTTCCAAATTGGCGGGCGTGATAGCAAAAAAACTAAACGACCTATTGAATCAAACCGAAGTTTATTTTCTTCCGTATGAAAAACCCTTCTAAGTGAATTAAAAAAGTCGTCGAAAAAGTCTTTTTAAATAATGTTTATAGCACGTTAAAGTGTTTCTTTTAAAACATTTTTTTCCAACCTTCGGAAAGTTATAATTTCACGATTTTTTCAGTTTTTTCTTAATTCATGCAGAAGAAAAATGTATGACAATTGAAAATTTTATTGGTTTTTTTGTTTCAGTCAAGAATTCCGGGCTGCATCTTTCCCGCCGATTGGGGACTGCAGTGGCAGGACGCACATGGAATAGGCTGATAAATCTGTAGTCATCCATTTCATTTTGACACATTGTTTTAATACATTTCAAATATACATGAAAAGATACCTCAATGTTTACTGAGCTCACTTGTTTTTTTTCCTTCTCAACAAAATCGCGAAAAAACGCTTTTTCGACCTTCTAATTCAGGCTTCCGCCTTAAAGCTTACAATTTTTCATTTTTATTATATTGACCATTCAAAGCCAGTATCTTTGAATTAACCTGAATGTAATTCGTTAATCTTAACGAGCAGCATTATTATTTCTAGGAATCGAAACTCCTATCAAAATATGGAAAGAATTTTTATATCAACGTCTCCACTCCTTCTTGTCCATGAAAAATCAAATCCTACTTCTCTCGTCAGATTAATTTCTCTACTTCTATCGCCGTCGATATATTTCGCCCTATCCCTGAGTCTCGACCACAATCATAGGTATAGCAAACCGAGGCGCAGATTGACATTAAAATAATATCCCAAAATAAGTCAGCAGTAAAAATAGTCAGCAGCATGAACACTTATAATTCCAAATTCGACTTCTCAGCTACCCAGAAGCGATATGACAGTCAATGTCACCCTAATACAGGAAGCGACAAACCATTTTAATTGTCCCGAGCGAGGGTTCCCAAAAATTCAATATCCGTTTGACCTACATATGTAATGTTCGTTTATTTTCCAACCACCAGCCGCATATTACAGATAAATCAATGTTCATAAATAACTTTGAACCATTCATGATCTGACAACGGCGTGTTTTGCGAGGAATTTCGAAGCCTTCGTACCAAGAGTACCAAGAGTACCAAGAGTGCCCGGAATAATTCAATAAAAGTCAACCGATCGAAAGCCCAACGAGGCTCGAAATGTTTTTTTTTTCAATCGACCAGAGGTTCGTCGGTGACGTCGGTGGCGGTGCGCAGAACGTGAAAGAGTGGGCCAAGTTTGCGCATGTGTGCAGTCTGGCGGGTTCAATTTTTCAGGCAGCTCGGCTTACAAAGCGTGCATAATGCGAAGTCGCAGAGTCTCTCTTGTGGTCTCGCGCAATCAGCCGCCTACCCAGTTACTGCAAAGCTTCAAGGGCCAAAAAACAACGTCCAGGTAGCACAATACATACATACATACATACATACATATATATATATATATATGTATATGTATGTATATATATATATATATATATATATATATATATATATATATATATATATATATATATATATATATATATATATATATATATATATATATATATATATATATATATATATGTATATATATATATATATATATATGTATATGTATATGTATATATATATATATATATATATATATATATATATATATATATATATATATATATATATATATATATATATATATATATATATATATATATATATATATATATATGTCTGTGTGTGTATGTATGTATGTATGTATAAATACAGGGTGTCCTATTATGAATGGATAATCTTGCAACTGTCGATAGGTCAGATCATGTCCTACTATATGCTGGAATTTCAGTTTAGTCAAAGTCCCACGGTTTTCGAGATTTTGGGCTTTATGTTATTTTTTGAAAAAAATCATCCGCTTTTGGTTTTTTCGCATGCCATTTCTACAAATGATATGAATCGACAATAACAGCAACTTTTTAAAGTAATTGGCACGATATGCGTTGTATGTTTTTTTACACCGCAGGCTATCAAAGCCAGATGTTCGAATTGGATTGTATGAAAATTCTGCATAAGATCTTTTTTCATGAAGTTTCCTTAAGATTTAAGGTTAAAAATAAGACTTTTCTAGATAAAAAAAACAACCAAAAGTATTTTTTTTTTAAACCGGGTAAAAAAAAAAGTTATCATTTGTAGAAATGGCATGCGAAAAACCAAAAGCAGATGATTTTTATCTCGAAAACCGTGGGACGTTTAGTAAACTGAAATGCCAGTATATAGTAGGGCATGATCTGACCTATCGACAGTTGCAGGATTATTCATCTTTAACGGGACACCCTGTATGTGTATATATACACACACACACAGACATATACAGGGTGCGGCGACAATATCCGGACAAATTAAACTTTTTTTTGAAACATCATTTTTATTGCCAAAATGGAGAAGTTAACAATTATTGTTTTACTAAATTATTGGTTAGGCCATAAAAAACAAATCTACTTAATATAACCCCCTTCTGCTTGATTGGCCGCCTCCATTCTCGGTCTGAAGTATTCGCAGCCTGTTTTAATGAGTCACGGTCCATATCGGCGAATGCCACTTCAATAGCGGCTGTCAATGATGCGATTTGTGAATGTTTGTACTTGTTAGTGACCCTTTCAACCACGCTTAATACATAGAAGTCCAAAGGATTTGAATCTGGGCTGTTGGGAGACCAAAATTCGTTGTTCCAAAACATGTCGACTTCATATGTCGACAACTAATGTCGACAACCAATTTTGCACCAAATGACTTGCGTGCACGGGCACCACCCTGCCGAAAAACATACGGCTTTCGAGACGATACAGTTGCCATCCACGGCTTCGCCACATTTATCAGAACATGCAAATAAACTTCTTTTGTGACACTTTCCCCTTTGTCAATGAAATTTGGTGGCATGACATCACCCACACTGGACACAACACTTAGCACTTAGCCCAGCGCGAACACTATCGATAATCGCGGCTCTTCGATTATACTCCGCACTTGGTTTCAACATTGCGACTGTTTCGAAGTTATGAATGTTTAGTACATGCGTCAAGCTATTTGGACGCCAATCGCGACCTCCCGAAGTGTTATAGAACCGCGGGAAATTCAAATTGAATTTTGTCCGGATTTTGGCGCCGTACCCTGTATATACCCGGTGTCCCATTTTAATCTTACACCTGATTTATCTCGAAAAATACTGCTCCGAGCAAGTATTGAGTATAACAACAAATTGGGGTTCAAAGGGGGACGGTCGAGAAAAAACTCTTTTTGGTCCAAAATTCAAAATGGCGACGTCAGAATGGCTGAGATGCTTTTTTGAAATGGGATCATGAATTTTTCTTTACCAAAATATTTATCAGGCCAGAACTAACAACCTTTGTAGGGAAAGTTTTTTGATATCGTTTATAATTTTTAGGTTAGAATGCCAATTTCCACTATTTTACCGCTATCGCAAATGTACCACGAGGAGATAAAGTCTTCAACATTCCTAGCGTGAGTGTGCGTGCAAGTGTGAGTTTGTTTGGGCTTGTTTGGGTTTGTTCGATAACGCAAACAAACCCAAACAAACCGGAACAAACTCACACCCACACACACACGCACACTTACACTAGGGATGCTAAAGACTTTATCTCCTCATGGTACATTTTGGATAGCCATTGAATTAAAAAAAAGTGGCATTCTAATCTCACAATGATGGACGTTATCAAAAAACTTTTCCGACAACAGTTGTTAGTGTTGGCCTGATAAATGTTTTGTGAAAAAAAAATCGTGGTCCCATTTTTAAAAAAACATGTTAGCCATCCTAACGTTGCCATTTTGAATTTCGGACAAAAAAGATTTTTCTCAACGTCCCTCTTTGAAGCCTACAAGGTTTATTACACCGAACACTTGACCGGAGCAGTATTTTTCGAGATCATACAGGTGTAAGATTAAAATGGGACACCCCATATATATATATATATATATGTGGTAAATCACGCAGATGCAGTACCCACTCGACTAATCCTGCGAAGGAAAACCTTCTCGGTCCATGTCTCGATCCTTCGATCTCTCGACGCATCCCATCCTGTATACAAAGCTTCATATATAAATGTATACACTATATATCATATACATGTACCTACACATATCGATGTCATACACATTGTCGCCCACCCTCGCGACAAATGACATGTCATCTGCAAATCGTTGCCAATGTTGAAGTTTAAAATCCTTGTCGACGTTGTAAATTCCAATTACCAGTACAATGACACATTTGCGCGTATGCCCGGCCTCCATCGATGTGTCGGACAACGAGACCGCAGTACAGTACTAAGAGCAAAGCGTATACACTCGACACTACGTAAGATACTTGATTCGAATAAGCGGAAGGCTATTCGTCAGTGAGATTGATTTTTCAAACTCTCTTCGAAGGGAATGAAAAGAAATTGTTAATATGGCGCTTGCAATGAAGGACATCAGTGGATGTGTCATACAATGAATTGACCCAATTCGTCAAATTTGTGCACGTAAAATGTTAAGGCACTATTGTTGTTTAGAGCGCTGTTTTGAAGGTGATTTTTAGAATGAAATAACTTAAAAAAATCACTGAAAGAATAAATACGCATTTTTATTGATTCTTCAAGAATCTGAAGTAATTTGAACAAATTAATTTATCATAATCATTAATTAATTATAATCATGTACTGTTGTGCGTTTGTACAAATTAGGGACGGAGTATTGTGGACGTTGTATGAATGTGAAAAAAATCAAATATATTGTTGGTCTCTATGAGTGTGTAAGGTTCGGTAACAGATTCGGCAACAAAATTTACAAAATGGCGGCATGCCAAACTTTGATTATCGATTTTTCCTATTTTTCTGACAATTCTACGAGTTATATAAAAAAAATTATTTTGACTCGATTCGGCTACCAACTTGGAAAACAGTCGACTGAAGGTGTATGCCAAATCTGAACTCAATCGGCCGATTGGTTATCGAGATATCGTGGTTGCCGATTTCAAAAAGCAGAGCTTCGAGAAAAATGCTTTAAGGTTGCTGCCGCTCGACAGCGCTTCTCGAGCTAATTCCTTAAAATTTCTATAACTCGGCTAATTTTATGAGTACCTGTAGATGGTTTGCACAGACGTATTCAGAAAGACCTGTAGAATAATAAAGTAAAATTTTAAATACGATTTTTTACATTTCTAGACAACACTACTGCCTTAAGGGGTTAGGCCACTCTAGAGGCCGAAAAAATAGGCTTTTTGGGGATTCTTTTTCAGAAAAACTACAAAATAAATCGAGATTACAAAATAGGGTGTTTATCATACATATCAGTGACTGTATACAATAATTTTTTTGAACCGATTAATTTCAAAACGTTTATCTCAAAACTGCATTTTTTAAGTTGGCCGGAAACATAACTCAGACAATTTTCAACCGATTCACTTTAATGTTGAATATATCTTGAAAAATACATTGTCTATGGAAGTACGTAGGATTTTTTTTTATATTGCATAATTCACTTGTTATTAACAATTATCTGGCGTGTTTAAGGCAAATTTTTCACTTGCCAAAAATTTGCCTAAAAAATCGTTAATAACAAATGAACTATGCAATATAAAAAAAAAATCCTACGTACTTCCATAGACACTGTATTTTTCAAGATATATTCAACATTTCAAGTGAATCGGATGAAAATTGTCTGAGTTATGTTTCCGGCCAACGTAAAAATGAAGTTTTGAGATAAACGCTGCACAGCCGCCATTTTGAAAGTAATCGCTTCAAAAAAATTATTGTATACAGTCACTGATATGTATGATAAACACCCTTTTTTGTAAGCTCGATTTATTTTATAGTTTTTCTGAAAAAAAATCCCAAAAAAGCCTATTTTTCGGCCTCTAGAGTGGCCTAAGACCTTAATGACAGATTCGTCTGAAATGTTTTTTGAATTTTTTTTTTTTTTGGTAAAGTGACGTCTTGGCGTCGAAGTGAATTTATTTCCAAACGGCTTTTAGTTTCTGTTAGAGCAGTTGATTTTACTATTTATTTCCAGAGTTAATGTCAACATTTAGATTTGACAGTTATTCGAAGATAAGAAGATTTCTGTTATCCACGTCTTATTTGTAATATTTATTTCCAACAAGCTGTTATTTATTAAAACTTGTTCATCATCCTTAGGGGAAAAAATTAAAATCGCACGCTTTGTCAAAACTAATTTGTTTGCTTTTCTTTCACGACTCATTGCATTGTTGCTTGGATTGTTTAGGATGATCGAGGGCGTCCGTTATACGGTACCGTACTGTATTGATCAAGAAAATGATAAGTATGATTTTGCCCAGCGGCCGTTCATCCGGTCGACGCGTGAGCCTCGACGATCGTCGAGGTACACGAGGAGTATCGGAGATCCGGTCCGACGTGATGATCGGTGGCAAAAGCGATATGTTTCGATTTAAACCAGATTCGAAGTGCATCTGGACGTTGCACGACGCCATAAATCGTTTTGGAAGCTATAACGATGGGAGAGGCTCCAGTGTACGGAGAAATTCGAAACCATGAGAAAGCAGAGGAGACCTTAATGCGTCCAGTACTATGAATCATGGGGAACTAATGGTACATTATATAGACATGTCCGAGCAATACCAATGTCCGGTCAAACCAGATTCGGGCTGACGTATATACGAGGAAAATTCAATCGTAGGAACACGGCAAAAGAAATCAATTGACATCATTTCTCGGCATTTTTTATTCACCGAAAAATAAGTTTGAGCGAAACGTTCTTCTTTAACCAAGAATTTAGTAGATAAATTATTATTTACCTGACAGACAACTGCACACGTTTATAATTCATGCAGTTTTATCCGAGTGATTTATTGACGCGTTATATCTGAGTGGAAAACAATTTTTTACCGTTTTTTTTTAATTGGATTCAATCACGTATAATCACAAGAATGATAAAAAAGGAATTATACCCGAAAATGTATTTTTTTTCATTTTTTAGCAATTTGGAGTCGTTTTATACAGTCATTGTACAAAAAAAATACGACTTAACAACTGAAAACTGAAGAATCAAAATGCCTCGCTGAGAGATTCAGCGAGGAGAGAGATTTAGTTCCGTCATGTAGATAATAGCTCCTCAATAAGTTTTGAAACTTTAAACGATTTTTTCTCAAAACCACGTTTTTTGAATGGAGGGGGGGAGGGGGGTATCCTTCATTTTCATCGGAGGGGCTTGACATTTTAACTGTAACTTCTTAGATGCATTCTCTAAAGACGTATGCACGGTTTTTACGATTGATCAACAATTCTCGTTTTTATAAAAAAAATAATGCCGAATTTATAGTGAACAAAAGAAATTGATTCGAAATGTACCATTTTGTGAAAAAAAAACCATATTTTTCAATAATCGTGGGTACTTCTCTAGCAAAACTAATGTAGGTAAGTGAAGACTTTTTTTATTTGTTCTAAGTGCTAATCCATAAAAGTTCAGCGTCCTCCTGCAGAGCGCCTGAAAAATGCTATTTTAGTGAACTATGGACGGAGCCGCCATCTTGTATTTTTTTCGTAATAAAATGTTTTCCCGTATCTTTATTGCCATTTGAGTGTTCTAAAAAAAATTCAAAAAATTAAATTAAAAAATTCAAACCATTTTAGTATTCTCAAAAAAAATGTTTAATTTTTCGGTGAGTCACATATATGCAACGCCTTAACCCTCATTATACAATGAAAATAATATACAAAAAACACTTTTCATATACAATTGTAGCGACGTCCTCAATTTTTTTAGAGGCAGGATCGAAAAGAAAAAAAAACCATTATCGTAGAGTCGAATATATATGTATATGTGTGTGTATGTCTATGTATGTATGTATGTATATGTATATATATGTTAATATTTGCATAACATAACATTTCGTTTCCAAATAATCAATCTCAAAAGAAGTAATTTAGATTGAATTAATTTAGTTCCAATGAAGTAATAAAGATCTTAGCATCAGATGGTGAGAAGCCAATAAAGAAATCAAATTACGAGAGAAGCGACCGAGTCGTGTATTACTTTAGGTGGGTATAGCTATTATGCATATAATTATATATATATATATATATATATATATATATATATATATATAGAGAGAGAGAGAGAGAGAGAGAGAGAGAAATATTATGTATTTGGAAGGATTTATAAGCGATTCAAGAGATCTATGGGGATTGAACGAGGAAACAAGATCGATCTCTCGTAGGCGCCCATTGCTGTATAGATCGAAAGAAAGTATCTCAAGGCATAGTTCTTTATACACCGCGCGTATAATAAAATACTAATACCATACAATGCTATAGGTATCACGTATTATTTGTAAGGCGGGACCATTACAAAAGGACCCAAATCACACGATCGAACACACAAAGTAACGTCAGTTAAGGCCTTCTGTTCGTTAGATTTCGATACGAGTGCTAGTGGGTATAACCTCTTTTGGCCTCGGGTTCCTCGACTCCGATACTTATCAATCGAAGAGAATCGTGATCTTCATTTCTTTCGCTCGCCTGCAATACTATATCCTTCCTACGTGAATACGTCTTGTAATTCTCGCCGGCCGCGGCTTGAACGAACCGCCGACGCTCCAGACTTCGATAATTACACCCTGGAAATCGGCACCGATCGGAACATTGGACTTCTTTGCCTTGCCGAACAATAACACACTGATGCAATAATACTTTATATCTTAAAATAGAATTACAATGATATACGTATAGGGGGTTGTTCTGTACTTTAAGAGTTGAGAAAAAAAAAAGTTATATTTAACGGATACATTGTTCTTCGCAATACTCTGCGCTGTGAAGGGAGAACCGGATGTGGACATACTAGAATATTGGAGCGGTCCAGATGAGTCAAATGACGGGAGATGATTTTTTTCTCAATAAACCTCATAACAATGCCTACGAGATATAGATTTATTCTGTAGATGCCAATTTTTTATAAAATATTAATCAAAGAGCAAATTATGCATTTTTGGATTTTTATTACGTAAATAAGACAAACTTTTGTGTTACTACCATCTTGAAAAAGTATGAGATTATGGATGATTATTATGAAAAAACTGCGTCAGCGAATGAATTATACAACTCAGAATGAAATTTGGAGTCATTTATAATTATGCCTATTTATATTTGTCACGAAATGATTTATTATTAACATTAAATAATATTAAGCGTTGCCGAAATACAGCAACTTCGCGGACATCGAGGTTAGCAGCAATGATTTTCATTCGCCAGCCAAGATTCGTAATCTTTCATCGAACCTTGATGGTTCAATATTCAATATACAGGGTGTCCCAGAACTGACTGCGTTCCTTGAAATTGTGGTTGGTGGTGAAATTCCGAGTCGATTGATATAAGCATGTATGGGTCTCAGATCAACCCCTGAATTATTATCAATTTTTAAAGGCGGGCCAATCAGGCACGCCCCATGAGTCGGCGTACGTCGGTGCCTGTAGGTGCGGGGCTCTCGCCAGGCACGATTACACACGCGTATCGGTCGCCGAAGTACGCCGGCTCATCAGGCGCGCCTGATTGGTCCGCCTTTAACAATTAATAATAATTCAGGGGTTGATCTGAGACCCACACATGCTTGTATCAATCGACTCAGAATTTTACCACCTACCCCCCATTTCAGGGAATGCACTCAGTTCTGGGACACCCTGTATACGGTTTACGACGGGCAAGATGGGGTTTTTTCATAATGTTTACAAAGGTTTAGTTTGCCTTAATTCGTTATTAGAAGTGGTTTATCTTGGTGCTAAATAGCCAAAAAATGACATCACTCGTAGAGTGAAAGTCTTGCCTACCTAACCGCACGTGAAGTTTCTCGCGTTGAACTATTTTTTATCTATGATGTTTTGGGGTGTAAAAATTTCGAAAAATTGTAAAGCCTCAGTATAGTCTGGACAATAATATATATATTTTTTTCAACTTTAAACTTGGATTGTAGCTAACGCTTCAACCTCCTTAAAAGGTAAAAAGAAACTTCTTTGAGTTAAAAAAAAGTGTAACTTCAATCATTTGTCAACTGAACGATGTGCATTTTTAGCAATTAAAATATGCTTAATTTTTATATTTACTGAGTATTTAACTTAATTAGAGTTTTACCCGTAATTGTTTTCATACCTGTTGTAATTGAACATCAATAATGCTCATCAGCATTAAGCCTCCGTGTGTTCACTACATTTTTTCGAGACACGGTGTGTGAACTTATTCTTCTAGGGAATAATCGGGTGTTCTAAAGGTTCCTAGAATTTCGAAAATTTTGGAAAAAAAAATCAGGGCTACTTCTCGAAATGTCTACTAGTTGGCCCAGATCGTTCAAGAATGAAAAGGTCAAAACTGTCGTTACTAAAAATTGAAGTATGGTGGAGAGAAAAGTGAGTTTGAAATTTGTTTAAAATATCGATTATTGGTTTTCGACAGATTTCTGAAAATATCCCACATTTCTAAAATATTTTCGAAAAATTTCAAGTCCATCCGTTCAAAATTAAAGGTGTTATGGGCGTCCTAAGATCGGTGACCACGATATCTCATAAATCACTGCACCGATCAACTTCAAATTTTACAAGCTTCTTCTACATATCAAAAAGCAGGTCTTCAACACAGGATTTTTTTTTCTATGCAAAGTTTTTTTTATCGACAAAAATATGAGGACCATGGCAATTGCAAAAATCAATATTTCATTAAATCTTTCGTCCAAGCACCAGATAATTATATAGAAAAAATTAACGCGTTTGGTTTTTTTTTATTTCGGATAATTTGTTTCCGAGCAGCAGTGATGCCCGTGAAAGACGTTTTTCAAACAGCGGTCTGCACAAAACATTCTGTCTACCACATTTATAAATATTTTTCAATACAAAAATTGTAAAACAATACCTAAACCTCTTTACTTTAAATACATACCTAAAATACTTTACTCTTCAATGTAAAAAAAAACGAATGAAATTTAGTATTTTTCAATACAAAAATTGTACACAATACGTGAAGCACTTTATTTTAAATACTTACCTGAAATACTTTAGTCGTCAAGGTAAAAAAAAATTAAAATCTGCACGTGTTTTCCCAGAAAAAAATCACGAAAATTCGTCTTTTTCCGGTCACGATTTTCACTCCGTTGAATACCCAGTGTGCGCTCGCAGGGTTCTATTTTTAGATACTATAAAATAAATTTATGGAATACGATAAAATAATAATATGGAAGTTGCAGAAATAACAGTGTATAGCTAATTGAAGCCACAGTATTTATTGAAAATCAGTATTTTATTGAGATCTTCATTTATTATACATTTCTAAATATACTCTGCTATTTTCTTAAATATATCCAAGTGAAAGTAACTTAAATAGAAATAATAACAATCATAATGATATTTTTATTTTTTCAACTCTGATATCAGAATATCCGTATTATTCGAACCCAATATGGGTTTTTCAATATCGGATTTGTGGTCCGATATTCCGGTTTTTCGATAATATCGAAAATCGGTATCCAAGCTCTAGTATAATAATACAAAGGTAATTTAACTTGTAAATTCAGTTTATGTTGTATTCCTATGATTAATGAATATAAAGGTGTTGTAAACTCGAGCAAATATTTATTTACATTTGCCTAATTTCTCTAAAATAACAAAAATCCCAAAATAGGAGCAACATGATCCGGGGGATCTTGTCCATACCCTAAGGATCGTCTTGAACACTGGGGTGTCCAAGATGTTCCTTATGGAAAGTTTAAAAAAAAGGAAATCTTTTTATTGAAATCCTAATAAATTGAATACTTCGAATATGCCAATCGTAAGGTAGATAAATATGCCAGTATTAAACGCTTTCAGATCTTAATTGTATTGAATGTCTTTGAAATTACGAGCATTCTCCCTTAAGGGGATCATCTCGTACACCTTTCCCCTACATCGAAGGCAAAGGGCGCGAGGGAAAAATCGTGAGCTCACCCGTGTCGCGGAGAGCAAATAATGCTGGTGAAAGAACGAAAAAAAACATCTCGAAATGTCCCTCCGAGACGCACACCTGGTCACGGTGCAGTTATGCAGTTACCACTCGCAATTCCTCCGTCTCTCTTGCTTTCTGCCACACTTTCTGGGCGTGTCGGTGTTAGCGAGCTCGTTTTGCCGTACACGAGGCTTATGATACACCGATTCTACGCACGCTAGACGTGGATGCATACAAGTGAAATAACACCACCATGAGACAACCACGACGTCGCTGGTGGCGCGTGGGTCGAGCCATATTATGCCCCAAGATCTCTCGAGGCCCGGTTCTTCGTGAGACACGAAAGACCACGTCGACGTACGAAACGCAAAGGTGCACGTGTATGAAACATACCTAAGGTAAAGAACAGCCACGCGCTCTTTCATATGTCGATAAAAATTGTGCAACCTGCTGCTATATGTGATGATAGTCCAAAATGTATACCGCTCGTTTTGTCCCTCGGTGCATTGTTTCGGAGAAAACGGACCAAAGGTTTTTCATCCCTGTCGTTGTTGGTCTCCTTTTGGGAAAACTGAACCTCGCACGAATTGGCAATTAGCAGGTTGCTTTCCCATCATTTTTTTAGATGATATAAATTCCTCTAGGAGAAGATTGATTGTTGAATTGGTGCTTGCTCATGGAGAAAGATTTTGAAGGTACCTAAAGCTCCGTACACGCGATTTTGTCGATTTTCGTTTGTACATTTACAGAAGTTGTGAAAAAAAAGTGACGCATATATGTGTAAGTGATGCATATTTAGAAAATAGTCTAAATATTGTGACGCATATGTAGACAGTAGTCTCAATATTGTATCCCATATTTGGACAATAGTCTAAATATTGTGACGCATATTTAGACAATAGTCTAAATATAGTGACGCATATTTAGACAATAGTCTAAATATAGTGATGCATATTTAGACAATAGTCTAAATATTGTGACGCATATTTGGACAATAGTCTAAATATTATGACGCATATTTGGACAATAGTCTAAATATAGTGATGCATATTTAGACAATAGTCTAAATATTGTGACGCATATTCAGACAATAGTCTAAATATTGTGACGCATATTTAGACAATAGTCTAAATATTGTGACGCATATTTGGACAATAGTCTAAATATTGTGAAGAATATTTAGACAATAGTCTAAATATTGTGACGCATATTTAGACAATAGTCTAAACATTGTGAAGAATATTTAGACAATAGTCTAAATATTGTGACGCATATTTAGACAATAGTCTAAATATTGTGAAACATATTTAGACAATAGTCTAAATATTGTGACGCATATTTAGACAACAGTCTCAACATTGTGACGCACATTTAGACAACAGTCTAAACATTGTGACGCACATTTAGAATAGGCGTATATTCTTAGTATACGCCTATTCCATTTAGAATTATTATACGCCTATTCCATTTATACAATTATACGCCTATTCCATTTAGAATAGGCGTATAATTGTGACGTATATTCAGATAATAGTGTAAATATCGTGACGCATATTTAGACATTAGTCTAAATATTGTGATGCGTATTTAGACAATAGTCTAAATATTGTGACGCATATTTAGAAAATAGGCTAAATATTGTGACACATATTTAGACAATAGGCTAAATATTGTGACGCATATTTAGAAAATAGGCTAAATATTGTGACACATATTTAGATAATAGTCTAACACATTGTGACGCATATTTAGACAATAGTCTTTCAATCTCTTAACTGCCTAACGAAAATAAATAATTACGGAAATGTTAAAAAATGGCGGAGCTATTGGCCGTTAAGTAAATGGGTTTTCTTGACACACGCATTGATGGTGACAGTCATCGGCGTCGAACTGACTGTCCGAAAAAAAAAATTGGACACATTTATGATAGATGTGCCTTCGGTGTGACACAAAGAAAATATTTTTTAAACAGCATGTTAAAACTAGGAACGTATTTATTTATAACATTTGGGTAATCAATTTTATTTATTTTCGAGGTTCACGTGATAGGTATTGATAAATATAATATGCTGTAATAATTGAAAAGCCATCGGAACCTCGGTTCGTGGGCTTAAACTATCAGGAGGTCAAAAAAGCGATGCGTGGGAAAACGACTTTGAAGTTAGCGAAGATGAAGTTAGTTGAAGTTAGAATGTCATATTACCTTATTTGATATCAGCCTGCGTAGGCTCTATATAGCGGTTCAAAACGCATCCATAGGCTCACCAACGGAACCACGCTAGGGGGAAACAATAAAATTTGGCATAGCGTGCACTGGTCATTTGTCTACTTCGAAGAAAATAAACGTTTTGTTACTGCAAATGGTATAACTTCAACATTTCGTTAAATATTTTATTCCGGAAGAGCTCAAAATATTCTTAAAAATTCAGACTACAATAATATTTAAAAAAATGTATTTTTCGCGTTGATAAGGCCTCAAATAGAAGAACTTTGATAGCTGAATAAAAATATCGGCAAGAAAAGTGCGAATGTCCATTTTTCACACTTTCTTCCAAATAGCAAGATTCGGTTGTCGAAAGTTTCCAAATGTGAGCTTATTTACCGATCTTCATGAAAATTATTATAAACGATGACTGCGATGAAACTCCATTCCTGTGCCGAAATTCAGACACGATGCCTCGTAAGTAAGCGAGTCAGAGCATCGTCAATAAGTCCTTCCACGCCTACACACATACTTCCGGAAATGTGACCTAGATATAATTTTTTAACATGCTGAATCTTGAGACCATGAATAAATTAAATTAACGAGTGAAGGATAACGGATGAAAAGATTGTTCGAAAATAAATAAAATAAGAGTACGAAAAGAATGCGGATTCTTGATTCTCGAGTGTCAATTGACCCCGTTGCGTCCGTACTTTCCTGCGAGGCGCATTCCAGCACGGATCAATCACTGTACAGCGAACAATCGCGGTCCCTAGAACTGCGACAAACGAATGTGGAGCTTTTGTAAGCCGGTAAATTCGTACGCTCCGCGTACAGAAGATTTCCGTGTCTCGGAGACGAAACGAATGGGAGTTGGCAGGTTTCAAGAGCGTTCGTTAAAACGAGTCGTGCACAAACGCACCGTGGACCAAGCGAGAAATGCCTGAGAGTCCAACGAAGAAGCAGGAGCTGTGTGGCGAGAGCGAGAGGATGAAAGGCGAAAGCACTGAAAAGTGCGTCGTGACTGAGCTGAGAAAAATATGCGTGTTCAACTATGTGCGTGCGTGTGTGTGTGTGTACGTGCCTCTCAGTACACGCGCCGCTCCGCTAGATCTACGTGGTCGTTTGGCGGAGCGCGTGGGCGGCCTCCAAAGAGTTTGCACTCATGAGAAAGAGACATGTGGACTCTGTGAAATCCAGGTGCCATGTCTTGCCATATGTCCTGTTACAGGTAGAGTCCTACTCGTCGAGTGAAATTCTTGCAACCTTCGCAAATCTCCATTTCTCTTCTTTGCCTCAACAGCGAGTTTAACTAGCTTTACCCTCAGCTGAACAATATTTCACCCTCCTATCTCATTGGGCGTTGGAAAGTCTGCGGGTGTGTTCATGAATCCATGTGAATCCACTTTTGGATGTGATTTCTAGCCAGCCGAGATGTCACTGTTATTTGGAAATCATTCGGATAAAGATCATGTCCATTGTGGAACAGTGGAATGTCCAATGTGATGATGACATTCGATGGAAACACGCGTGTTCTAGGATGCCAGTTTATTGGAACGAGCTGCTTTTCCATCGGTATTCTCTTAGCCCAACTGGGAACTTTACTCAACGCGAAATGACACACGATTCCGCTGAAGGAAAGGAACTATTGAAGGTCTACGGAACTCTTCTCAGAAGACGGTAGGACCGAATGACTAGATACTATTGAAGTCAACGTTCCAATTGCCAGAGGAAAGAGCTATACCCGATTCGTCATTCTCGACTAAAAATTACCAATTCACTTACTACAGCAGCTGAAACAGGCTAGAAAATCATCTTTCGGATGAATGGCGAATTGGAGAGAAACAGCTCCATACTAGAAACGGGCATGTTGACACTCGAACCATTGCATTCTTGATCACGTTATCAAGTCTGCGGGTGTGTATCCGAATCCATTTGAATCCACTTTTGGATGTGGTTTCTAGCCAGCCGAGATGTTGCTTTCATTTTGGAAATCATTCGGATAAAGATCATGTCCGTTGTGGAACAGTGGAATGTCCAATGTGATGATGACATTCGATGGAAACACGCGTGTTCTAGGATGCCAGTTTATTGGAACGGGCTGATTTTCCATCAGTATTCCCTCAGTCCAACTGGGAACTTTACTCAACGCAAAATGACACACGATTCCGCTGGAGAAAAGAAACCATTGAAGGTCTACGGAACTCTTTTCAGAAGATGGTAGGACCGAATGACTCGATATTATTGAAGTCTAATTGCCGGAGGAAAGAGCCATGAGAACCATTTGTCATTGTCAAGTGAAAATTACCAAATTTACCACTTATCACAGCAACTAAAACAAGATAGAAATTCGTCTTTCGGATGAACGACGAATTGGAGAAAAACAGCTCCATACTAGAAACGCGCATTCTGACTTAGTTAAACTTTGGAACTTAGTTGAAGACTTAGGGTATGTGTTATTGCTATTTTTGGGTATTACATGGCACTTAAAAAAAATATTGATCTTTTTTAACGGTGGAGGTATGACACGGTCTTCTAAACTGCATTTTCAAAACTGGCGTGAGGTATAGCTAAAAAACTAATCGACCAATTCCGATAAAATTTCATACAAATCTCCCTAACTTTATTGTCTAAAATATGACCCTAAATGTTTTTGAGAATTACATTTGGAGAGTATTATCTTATTGCAAAATGTAGCCATTTTTTTCGGAAAATGCAATCTTTTAGTTTCATTCTTGATCATGCAGAGAGCACTACATTTATATACGCATAAAACGTTTTTATTTTTATTTATATTTTCCAAACCAACCATTATCAAGTTGTCGATCCAGCCGTTGGACCACATTTTTCACACAGAGGCTCTATTATAATCAATAAGGTTGTTAATGATCCATTTTTTCTAGTAAAAATCTACACGAAATAAGTTTAATGTATGCTTAACAATATACCGTTTTTCCGAATCCTAAATAAATAATCTAGTAGATAAAAATATCGAAAAAAACTATTTTTTTCGTCTCGTCACCTTGGGTCCTCCCTCCAAGCTCATACGATCTTCTTCCCAATATAGAATACTTATGTGCTCATAAACGAACATGCATTTGTACTTGAACACAATCATCAACACGATGAGTATCAAACGATTACTCTTCGCACTAGCTAGACGGTAAAAATGAACCTAACACTCGTGCTCTTCGTATCGATATGATATCTTCAAATGTCAGTACGAATCGTTTCTCCTCATGCTCTGCGTTTCTCTCGACAAATCTCGTACTGCCTATCAACTTCCTGAACACCCCCTTATTCCTGGAAGTCGATCTCGATATAGATAAATTTCACGAGACTGATCGGAAGTACTGGATATTCACCTCCCTCGCAAACAGACAATGTACGTCTTTCAAGTTTGTCGTTTCAACGTCATAAAAAATAATAATAAAGCCGACAACATGACACGCTAATTAGATGCCACAAAAAAAATAGAATTATTCATAATAATACGCAACGGTTATACAAAAAAAATACAACTAACACAAAACCAACGTTATTGAAAATTTCATTTTGCATTTTAATTTGCAACGTTGGAATGCAACGAATAACCTTGTTTATTTTTTATTCCTCTATTTTTTGCCATCTGATCTGTTCTTTGACATTGTTAGGTTAAAGATTCCTAATAAGGATCCTGAAAATTATTCCAGTGATATTTGTAACCTAAACGTGACAAAAAAAATTGAGCAATAAGAAAAATGAATAATTTCGTTGCATTCCAAAGATGCAAACTTCAATACCATAAAATTTCTCTCGGGTATTAAATTGTTTTTCTTCAATTTTCCAATTCATACGCGGTATTAGTTTTTGTAAAATAACATGTTTATCATTGTAACGGAACCTTAACACTGATTAGTGATCGAATATCATGCGTACGTCAAACACACGCAATGGTTCGGGCTTAATGTTGAATCTGTATGGATCGTTCGGTAATTATTATTGTTATTTTAATGAGATTATGATCGCGGGGGTGTATAAAAGGTTTCGAAACATTGTGGCAATAAAGGGGACATGCCTATATATCAACATTGCAGCCCGAGTATAATTGTGCTTCGGATAATAAACGTTTAGGTACCGCAATATCCATCTCGGCAATAAACTACATCCCATATATGTCTACTACCGATATACAAGTGTAAATAATTCGCGCGAGCGTGGCCGCAGTCTCCGAACGGACTGGCGTTAATAGACATTATAACGTATTCGAACTAAACGATAACAGGAGTGTGTGTTTACCCCCGGGCTAAATTCTATAATTGCAAATGAATACGCAAAAATATTAAACGCGTGCGTGCTGACAAGCGACGGTGGCCAGGACTCGTGCAACGTTCGCCAACACTGAGTGTCAACGTTACATCGTTAAACGATCGCAAGCGACACTTTTCTACCGGGAAAAAGAGAAAATTTCGATGAAAAAAAAAAACAGAAACAAAAATGAAAAATCGTAATCGCAGATAGAGCTGAAATTATCGGGATCAGCGTGTTCGTGCAATTTTCCCGCGGGGCTAGCCGATAAACCCGGAAGGCATCACCGGCATAGCGTTATACGCTCGTCGGGTCGACGCCGGCCTCTTTATATCTATAGACGTCGATGAAGATTGCAGTCTCCGATGCGAGTAAGGGGTCTTAACCGCGGTTACAGAGTCGTTGGCCAGCAAAATCACCCGGGAAAATTTAATAAAAACGGTAAAGTGGACTTCACGGAATTCCGAATGGGACTATACTTCTATATGGGGGGTTGTTTTTTTCATCGGAGCTCCAATTGTCCATGGTAAATTTTTAAAGGAAAATTTGGATAATTCTAATTGCAATTACCGAAACGTTGAATTTCATTCATTTGTCAAATTTACGTGAAAAAAAACGGTGGTCATGATACAATTAATTGTAAGATGAATGATGAAGTTTGATACGGTGCCTTTCCGTGAGCGCCTAAACAAACGGGTACCAAAACTAGCAATTGAACTCACGATAAAAGACCATGTATTTTTTTTTTTTCAAATATCTGGATCATAATCGCCCGAGAAAATTGAATAAAAACGGTACATTGGACTTGTAGAACCCCGAATGGGATTATACTTCTAGATGGGGGGGGGGGGGGGGGGGTTGTTTTTTTGTCGGAGCTTCAATGTCCATGTTGAAGGCGTATTTATCGATCTTACGGTTGACATGTTCGAAATATTCAATTTGTTAGGGTTTCAATCAAAAGATTTCCTATTTTGAAACCTTACATAAGCATCATCTTGGACACCCCGGTGTTGAAGATGATCCTTAGGGTATGGACGAGATGATCTCCCGGATCATCTTGCCACTATTTTGGGATTTTTTTCAATTTTGGACCAATTTGGTAAATATAAACGAAAATTTGCTCGCGTTTGAAACACCTTTATATATACAGTGGGTGAAAAAAGTATTCGTACACGTCGACTTTTACAAATTATCCTACGAAAAAAGTAAAATGCTCTATTAATTTTCCTTGTTTGATAGCTTATCGTAAATATACATGGTGTCTGTTTACAAAAATCTTGGGAAAACACGAAGAATCAAATAAAGCCAAATTAACAACAGTTTCGTGTGAGATGTACAAATACTTTTTTTACCCACTGTATTAATTATAGGTATACGACATAAACTGAACTTACAAGTTAAATTACCTTTATGTTATGAGTTTTATTTGACCCAACTAGAATTCAACTATACCAGTCTTAAGGGGTCTTCTTACTTGCAATGCTAAAAGAAGACTATTTTCATGCATTTTTTATAGGTTTATGGTATAGATATTGGTATAAAAGTTGTTACACTTAATAAATACACTTTCGAAATACTTTTTTAAAAAAATGTATGTATTCATGTAACCCAAACAAACTTTAAACGCGTTTTTCTCGAAACAACGTTTTTCGACGGCTCGTTGATAAAATCGTCGAAATACTGAACCGATCCTTATGAACTATTAACCACATATTTTTTACAACTATAGCTATAGCGCATTCCAAGGATTTTTCTAAATTTTGATATTTACTATTTTTTTTGTTGCCAAAAACGTTAAAAAACACGTTTTTTTCGAAAAATGTCCGCCATTTAGCGCTATAGCAATTAATATACTGAATTTAAAACCGTTTGATTTTGTTATTTCGGATGATCCATATCCGAGATTTCATCAACAGCGCAGACCCACCATTTTTTAGGACATTTTTTTAACTACTATTTTCGTCTATAAACAGTGACTTAAATAAATTAAAAAAAAAAGATATTAAATGTATTTTGAAAGTGTATTTATCAAGTGTAACAACTTTTATATCAATATCTATAATATACACCTATTAAAAAAATTCATGAAAATAGCCTTTTTAGCGTCCAAAGTGAGAAGACCCCTCAAATCACTTAGGTATATCAATTATTATTTGTGAGATAAATTATACATTAATAGTGTAGTTTGAACTTAAATAGACGATCTTTTTATATAATTGAGACAACAAACTAGGGATAATCCCGTACACCTAGCAGGGAATCGTCATGCCCTAAACTTTTTTCATTCATTGCTTGGTAACATAACCTATAAGTATTCCATTGTTACCACGCCAACCAAAACCCAAATTGAGCATGTTATAAATCCACAAACACACCAATGATCGCAACTGACAGTATACAATAAAAGCTACCTAAGTTTAAAATCAACCCTACCTCAGATCAACAGCTCACAATTTTAATTTTTTTACCTCAAAACAAGTGCCTCACTCACGCCACCATCATGAATTCCCTAACGCAGGGCGCTACCTTTTACCAAAGAATACCACGAGATAGCGTTAATAGTTTCGTTGCAATTGAAAATAATCATCTTACTCATGGGATCAACTCGTACACCTTTCCCCTACCAATAACATTAAACTCTCCTTAAAAGGCCAGTAAAACGGTTTTTCCAAATATCTGGACCATAATCGCCCAGGATAATTGAATAAAAACGACAATTGGACTCCTAGAACTCCGAATGGGATTATACTTCTATATCGGGGGTTGTTTTTGTTTGTCTGAACTCCAACGTCCATGATGAATTTGTATAGGAAAATTTGGATAATTCTTATTGCAATTACCAAAACATTGCATCTTATTTGTCTGTCAAATTCACGTGGAGAAAAAAAAACGGTCAGAGTACGATAAAAATGAATGATGAAGTTTGATCCTGTGCCCTCTCGTGGGCGCATAAACAAACGGGCACCAATAACTAGCGATTGAACTCGCCTTAAAAGGCCGGTGACTGCACGATGCATCTTGGGTGTATATACTATATATGTGTGTGTGTGTGTGTATATATATATATATATATATATATATATATATATATATATATATATATATATATATATATATGCAGGAATGATCCCCGAGACCGTATATATAGCACGACAGGTAAACTCGCGCGCGGCGCTCTTTTGCCCACGGTGTGTGTAACGTGATCCAACATAAATGAGCGAACGACACGCGGAATCTCGTTATACGCGCTTTATCGTTCCGTCCTGCTTATTTATAATATTGATGGAAGGTTTTCTTTCTGTGGCTCACTCGCGGGCGCTGATAATAATAATTCAATACGGTCGTTTGATCTTTTTTTTTCCGAGGGTTCCTTTCGTACGTTTTTATTTTTGTTCCCGAAAGAGAAACGGGATACCTATCTTATGTTATGAGGAATGACATACACGTCAGGGAGCTTTCGTGCAACGAATGCATGATTGATGGAGGTACGATAATGAGAATTGGTGCAGAGTTTTAACCCTTATCAATGTATCACGGTCGGACATTTATATTGGAGGCGCCTCTTGTTTCCTGGACGTAAGAGTATGCGAACGTGAATTGATAACATTGGGATGCTCGGTGATCAGCTGATCGTAGAATACTTTCTAGGCAGGAGAGAGCAACAATTGATCCACGAAAATCGGAAGAACGTAGTTCTGTAAGACTTGACGCGTTCAGCGGGTAGAAAAAGACAATTTATCACGTTTCTATATTTGGGAAATAGTTCAGGTCCGGCAGTATTCGCCTGGACCAATACTTGGATGCCCAATTAGCCACGCGCTGTTGTGCACGCTGATAACTTGATGGCAGGCAGTTGTAGCCACTTACCAATGGTAACGCAAGTGAAACGCTGTAATATGTAGCCATCCGTAGCGATAGAGGTTTTTCACAGTTTCCTCGTGCCCTCGTGCGGTCGTAAACGCCCAAAAATGCATGCGAAGGAACATTAAAATATGAACCATATATCAACCGAGACCGAATTCGAGTGAAGGGGTCTTCTCGTTTTAGACGGTAAAACAAAGGTTATTTTCAGAAATTGTTTTGATAGGTATATTATAGATATTGATATAAAAGTTGTTACACTTAATAAATACACTTTCGAAATACATTAAAAAAATATATTTATGTAAGTCCCTATTTATAGACGAAAATGGTAGTTAAAAAAATGTCTTAAAAAATTGTAGGTCTGCGCTGTTGATGAAATCTCGGAGATGGATAATCCGAAACAAAAAAATCAAACGGTTTTAGATTCAGTATGTTAATGACTATAGCGCATATCATACGATTTTTTATATATGCAAAAATAACAAAAGGGCGGACATTTTTCGCAAAAAAAACGTGTTTTTTCAGTTTTTGGCAAAAAAAGTAAATATCAAAATTTATAAAAATCCTTCATATGCGCTATAGCTATAGTTGTAAAGAATATTTGGTTAAAATTCCATAAGGATCGGTTCGGTACTTTCGAAGATTTTATCAACAAGCCGTCGAAAATGTTTAACTTTATAATTTTTTAATGTCGAAAATTTTCCGTCGAAAATTTTTAACTTTATAATTTTTAACTTTAATTCCTTAAAGCGATAGATAAACTATCCAAGAATATATTTACACAGTTACAGAGGCCAATTGTAAATATTTTCGAAGATACAAGGCCAAAAGCAGCGAAGCGATTGATATTTGATATTGATAATTTCGCCTATTAAAAACTTTGAAGCGCGTTTTCTCCAGTTTTCATTTTCACGATTTTTCCAAATTGGCGGGCGTGATAGCGGAAAAATCTAAACGACCTATTGAATGAAACCAATGTTTATTTTCTTCAGCATGAAAATTTCTTCCAAGTGAATTAAAAAAGGCGTTGGAAAATGCTTTTTAAATAATTTTTATAACACGTTAACGTGTTTTTTTAACACATTTTTTTTCAAACATGAGAAAAGTTATAATTTCACGATTTTTTCAGCTTTTTCTTAATTGACACAGAAGAAAAATATATGATAATTGAAAATTTTATTGGTTTATTTGGTTCAGTCAAGAATTACGAGCTGCATCTTTCCCACCGATTGGGGACTGCAGTGGCAAGACGCACATGGGAAGGCTGATAAATCTGAAGTAATTTATTGTTTCATGTTGAACTTTTTTTTTTATGCATTTCAAATGTACATGAAAAGATACCTCATTGTTTACTGGGCTCACTTGTCTTTTTCCCTTCTAAAAATATTCCCGAAAAAACGCTTTTTTGGACATTCTAATTCAGGCTCCCGCCTTAAGCAGCGTTATGCATGGCCGATACGCGGAGCGGTGATCGCTTAGCCGTGCATCGGCTGGTGCATCACCCGGTCAGGGCAATGCTAATACTTCTGAGACCTTGGTATAGATGCTCGAGTAAAACTTCTGTGTACTAGAGAATCCGAAGAATACGGGAACGTCTATAGCGGTACGGGTTTTCCACGGTTTTCCTGTACCCTCGGCAAATGCGGTACGGTGTAGCTTCAGGCGGGACACCAAAGTGACGGGTCAGAAAAAGATTTTTTTTCTGCATTTTCTTAAATACCGGTCAACAGTTTTCGGACACTTCGGATAATTGCGAAAATTGCGATCACTTTGGATAATTGCAAAATTATATTAGAATAATATAATTCACTATATCCAGCTATATAGTATCTTTGTAAAATAATAAATGAAATTCATTATATTATTCTAACATTATTTAGCAATTATCCAGTGTACGAAAGTTTTGCATGCATCGGAAGTGTCCGAAAACTTTCGACCGGTATCGCGTTTTTTCGAAACGACTTTTCTCGACCTAGCCGGAATCATAAATCTAGCTATAACTGTCCGATTATCAATATTCAAAAACCAAAATTCCCGTAATTGCAGTAGCTATCGATGTACGTAACCGTTCTGTTTCCTCCGAAATATAATATTTTTTAAGCCCTTGAATATGAGTAAGAATTTCCCCAAAATTACACCTTTGTAACACTCGCCATTTTGTATTTTTTTTTTTTCGATAAACAGCTACGTACAACAAGAACTACATTTATATAGATTATTTTTAAAAAATGATTTTGCAGACTAACCATTGTCACGTTATCGATCACCGTTGGACCACATTTTCTGTACAGAGGCTCTATTATACCTCAATAATGTTGTTAATTGTTCATTTTTCCATATAAAAATTTACACGAAATAAGTTTAATGTATGCTCAATAAACGTACATTTTTTCCAAATCCCAAATAAATAATGTAGTAGACAAAAAAAATCGGAAAAAGCGACGTTTTTTCGGTCCGTCACAGTGGCGTCCTCTCCTAAGACGGCTGTGGACGCAACCGAAGTTAGGTTAGATTAACGGATTGTGGATACGGAGTGATAGAAAGAGGTTTAATTGAGTAGGGTAATACGTAAAAACCCGCGAGGGTATACGTTAGAACTCAGGGGGAAAAACAAAACATATATTCGTTTAGACAGAGATATATCGTTCATCCTCTTGAAAAAACTGTTAAAACACAACAAAAATATCGTTATGGCATTTTTATTGCAAGTGGCTACATATTATACAACTCTCAGAAAGGTTAATAAATGTCAAAATCCCTCAAATCATTACAGGCTAATTTAGGTAAATATTGACGTCACAGTGGCCTCACGAAAGTGAAAACCATGCGTTTTTCTCAAAACATCATTTGGTAAATATTCAGAAGCGGGGGCTCCTGCTAGAATCAGGCTAATTTTTGTTTGGGTTTGGGTTGTTTTTTTGGGTTCGTTGTTTGTTTGGATTAAGGGGCTGTACCAGTGTGACACTGTCAAAAAATCAATTTTTTTTGCCTTTTTCGACAGTTTATACTTTCAAGAATATCATTATCATTTATATCATTTATATGAATATCACTTTATCTTGCAAAAATCGATAGTGAAATCTGCAAACGCGTTTTTCTCGAAATGAGATTTTTCAAATTTGCTGACATTGTAACTCAAAGAGCAATTATCCGATTGACTTGAAATTTGAACTGAGTACTCTTGAATATATTTACTCTACAATGACGGAGGATATTTTTGAATGGATGAAAATGAACGATTTGGCATTGAAAAAAAAAGACCATTTTATAGGCAAGAAAACAGACTTTTTCCATAACTACGCCAGTTTGTTAGATTTTGGTATTTTTCAAAAATCCTACGTCATTGCACAGTAAATACCTTCCAGTTTAACGACATTTTCTCCTTTTTCGGTTTCAGCTACTCAATCGGCCGGAATCATGTCAGCAGTGGAGGAACTTTTTTTTGGCGCCTCCGAAGGCAGCGCATAAGTCGCTTGGATCTCAATATTTTTCTATGAAAAAATTATGTAATATAGATCAAATATAGCCAAATATATTCTTAATTTTCCGAAACATTTAATTGAGTACTTTTCTTCTAAAAAATTTCCGGAAATCACCCAAATTGTCAGCGTTCATACTGGTATAACCCTTTAACAAACAAACCGAAATAAAATTAACAAAATTAACCTGATTCTAGCAGAAGCCCCACTTCCGAATATTTACCCAGCATTTTTTTGTTACGATAGCTTTTTGGTAGATGAGACGACGTACGACTTCTCACATATCATATTATTTATAAAAACTCACCTCTGACAGCTGCATTGAGTCGATCCAAATTAGCCAGTGTAAGTGGCACAGGTCCAAAATTCATCACGATTTTTCCAACATTGCGAAAATCACCGAAACCCGAGTCCCTGCGGGCCATGAATATGCCGGTATAACTGCGTCTAACGTAAGACGCGCACGTGTCGTTGAGAACGAGTTCAAGTGTCGTATTCAAAATGCCCTTTATGGCTCTCTTGACTCTCACTCGGGCGTAATGTCCCCTCCGCAATTCTTTGATTTTTCCCGTGAATATGTAGTCAGCCTGGTGAATCTTGTCGAGAAAAATCGTCTCGTTTTTAATATCCGCTGTCAGATTGGCGCGGCATTGCAGCAATTCGCGGGTAGTCGGTGCTGTCGCGACAGCGTTAACACCGACGATCGACAGTACGAGTAACGACGTTATTATTCGCAAAGTTTTCGCCATTATCGGGCTCGCGACGTTCGATGATTTCTCGCTCATAAAATCGTCATTTCTACGGCCTGGCAAAGTCCAAGGTGGCGAGGCGTTCAAGCCAGACGGAGCGATCTGGAGACTGGGCTCCCCTTTATGAGCGCCCGATGACGACAACATCGTGGAGTCTCTTGGCAATTATTCCCGTTCTACCTTCCCAAACGAGACGTCAAAATTTCGCGGCACTCGACCAGCGGCTCGTAAAATTCGCCGGGAAACTCAAATCCGATCACTCAGCATTTTCGATCGCACCTGTTTGCTTAATTTCCATCCAAATCGTCATTTTTCCGCACGCTCGTTTTTCCGAAGGGAGTGAGAAAACGTTTGCCACATTTTCGGACAAAGTCGCAGAATACCATCCGCCTGAAATGATTTTTTTTACAGTTCTACCCGAGTCATGAGCAGTTGATGACGTTGTTCATGGCTTCTCGCTTCGCCCAAACTCGACCACTGCCATTCACCCACACTCGCGCGTGTCCTCGTTACAAAGTTCCCCGAAAAATGTTCTCATCATTTTGATTCGAGTACTCAAAAATGCCCGAGTACGTCCCGATGGCTACCCTTGATTACTCGGAGCCCGGGAAAGCTCTCAAGTGGCCAAGCATGTGCGCGTATGTGGCAGCCACTTCAGTGGCGATTACGAGGGCGGCCTTCGTTCAAAGTGGGTCTACGTTGTCCCCTGACTGAAATACCGTCGTTCCAAAGATTCTCCAGTTCCAGCGTGCTAAACTTAACTGCAATACGCTACTTGTACAACGGACAAATCATCTGGAACATTTGAATACGTTGGTGAGCGTGTTGCATCAGCGTAACGAACACGAAAAAGGGGAGGGATAAAAAAAGAGCTCAACGACGACGACGTGGACCAAGTTAACGTGGACCCGGACACTTCTCGTTCGAAGACTTCTGATCGAGCGATATCGCGGGAGAGTGCGCCCTCGTACGTATAGGTAGAGCAAGCAAAAGGCGTCAAGACCGCGAGAGAGTCTTCTAAATGGAAACGAGTCCGATCCTTGAGCAACAGGTTGGCGCCGCAACTCTACCCACGCCTCTCCTCTCTCGTTTTCCACCCAGAGAGAGAGAGAGAGAGAGAGAGAGAGAGAGAGAGAGAGAGAGAGACTACGATTTCCAATCCTCTTCGTTTCACCTAGTACATACAAGTTTGATACATGCGCGATACACACACACCCAACCGCACACACTAGCACTGAATAGGCGTTGATCCCTTCGGCGTGACGCCCCGATTCGATCGGTCACTTTTTTTTTTATCGTATCCACTCGCTCCCTTGTCACGGGCGAATAAGACGTCTTCGCCTCCCCTGTGGGACCAGACTCGAGATATCGTACGGCGAGAAATCGTGAGAAAATGAAAAAGGACGAGAGAGCAAGAAAGAAGGTAAAGGAAAAAACGACGAGAAAAAAAAATGTCTCACGGGTGTGAGATTGAAAGAGCGGAACGAGGCGAAGGAGCGACGACTACTGGAGGAAGTCCAGAACGAGTCCTGTCAGCGTTAAGGAGCCGAACGTGCGCCTATACTTCATAAGTCCTCCTTACACAGGTGCATTGTACATTATGCACCGTATAGCCGATACGTACGATCGGATCGTCACGAATCGTTGAGCCTCGAACGAAAAAAAATCCCCGGTTAAGCGACCTGGAGATGAGGATGCTCCTTCGATATTGTCATCCGTGGGAAATTTAACGAACACTTTTTGTTCGCCGCACGAGTCGCGCGCGCTCGAACAATCAAGCCTCGAGAGGCACACGCGCGTTGGGAAAGAAAAACGCGAGAAGAGAAAATTCTACGAGCAATAATTAACTTTCACCAGTCGTGATACGAGCGGCGGAAATTAAACGGGCACAAAGGTTTATCGGCTTGTCCATTCACGCTAAATTTGCGATGTATCGGAACTTTGGCGATTTTTCCACTGAGTTTCCCAAACGCACTTGGAATGAAAACTGAACTTTTTGACTTTGTGGACTTTCGACGCAAAGTTTTTTGAGGCCGAGTGACGGAGAAACGCGGTAGTGGCTTTTTTTCGCGGAGCAGCTGAGCGTACCATATACACACTGTAATGTCTTTGCGCGCGAGGACGAGCCGAAAAAAGGCGAGGCGTACCGTCGTTCGACCACAGAGTCGGGTCGTAAAATTTCTTGGGGATGATTGCAATCGCTCTTCTCGCCTTGGCCCTCTCTGTGCTGTTCCTTGTGTAGGGGAGCACACGCACGGCGCACTTATCTCGCCAGTCGTATATGGAGATGTGCGCGGATGGGAAAGATCCAATTGCGATGTCTCGCTCGGCGCGCACGGTTCGTTTTCGCCAGAGAGCAACAGATTGTCGGGATAGATGAAGGCTGGGAGTTAACGGAATCGGTAGTGAGAAGGACGAAAAAACGTTTGCTCGTCTCAATAACCAAAGTGGCCGAAAGCGTTGCCAATGAGCCGAGTCTGGCTTTTTCGCCAGCAGGGAATGCCAAAGAGGAAAATCCATCTACCGAATGTCGTCATCAAGAGCATTTATTCAGTATCGTTGGAAGCCCACGTCGCAAAAAGCGTCGATTTTGGATTCACTGCATTCGAGAGGACACCGTTGTGATATCTATCAAGATCATTCCTGTAACACCCAACACCGTAAAGCACCTGCGACGAACCTGAATCACGACTGGAGGCCCCTCTCATCACCACGAGGCACTTGATCCTTCGAAGCTGTCACCATCGCGATCACAAACTTTTTCACCCACAACAAAATCCAGCATGTGCCAACTCGATTCAGCGTCCAGAGCGAACTGTCACATCGCCGATCATCAAGAAACGTCGCCAAAGCTGAAAATCAAATTTCCCGTATCCTTCGCGAACACTCAGTCGGATCGATCGCCAAACATTCCAAACACTGGCACACTTTTCACACGCTGACTATCCGATTTTTCGTCAAACCAGTTTTAATCACTGTCCCTTCGCCGCAAGTGCGTGAAGGTCGGTCACGCTGTTACCTGTCAGCACTGTCAATAAACTGTCAACGAGCCGCTAATGGCCTTCATTCGCGTCAAACGCGGCGTGAAATTGACGCGCACAGCGAATAAATAAAAGCGGGGATTCCCCTCGCGTTAGGGTACGACTATCGTTCGCGCTTATCCACTGTCTACTGTCGGACATACGACGTCCACTGTCCTCTCGGGGGTGGGGAGGGCAGATCGGTACGAGCGCGTGGTCCCGAGAACGCGCTGCCGGAGCAACGGCAAAGGATTGACAGAGACAAAGCGTATACGAACCAAGGTGGAAGAGGAAGTGCGAGAGAGAGAGAGAGAGAGAGAGAGAGAGAGAGAGAGAGAGTCCGAGAGAGAGAGAGAAAGAGAAAAAGGCAACGGAGGCAGTGGTTGGATGGTGGTGGTTGGTCGCGTGGAGGCACGCGCTGGACCGTACACGGCAAAATGTGGATGCTGGCTGGGACTACAGCGTGTAGGCGTGTATTCATATACATATGCATGCATAAATATATATATATATATATATATATATATATATATGTATGTATATGGGTGTATGTATGTATATATATATAGGGAGAGAGAGAGAGACCGAGACCTTCTACTTTCGAAAGAACGAACGAGGAAGCGAGACGGAATCCCATACGTAGAGTGAGAGGAGGTGATTGGATGCAGCACGAGACAAAGAGGGACGAGGAAAAAAGCTCGTGTAAGTATACGCAATGGGAAAGAAAGCGATGAGGTCGACGCGAAAAGAAGGGGAGGAGGGGGAAGGCAGAGGGTGAGAGCGGGAGGGCAGAAAGCAAGATATGTAGATGCGAGTGCTCAAGGTAGCAGGGTGAAAGACACGAGAGCGAAGGAGAGAGATGCTGATGATGACTCAAGTGGAGAAGGGGAACGTTTCTTTCAATTTTTTTTTCTTTCTTTTTGTACGCGTGTTGTTCTCCGGCGGGTACGTGTGAGAATGCGTGTGTTGGATGCGTATTTGTACGGGTGATGGCAGGCGGCAGCCTGACGAAGATGGAAATACAAGAAGCAACTCCCACTATATGAACCGCTACACACGGGGAAACAGGCCCCCGAGGCGTGCATTCACGAGAGAGACCGCGAGAATCGACGACACACGTAATGTGTAGGTTCCCGAAGCGGCACACTTGCTCTGCCGCTGCGTGTCGTACGTATTAAACGGATTTTTCGACCTATTCTTACGCTGGGAAGGAAAGTTCTAGCTGGTCGCCAAGTGGATTGTTCGAGGCGCTCCATTGTTCGGATGGAGACGCCAAGCCAAAGGGATGTCGTCTTTTGGGTATGATGGGGCAATGACGAAGTCGTTGGGGTTCACACTGCGTCCTAGATCTTTTGCGGGATGCGGAAGACTGCAAGTTGGCGGTATGATGTGAGGGTGGACGGGTTATGAAGGGAAGTATTGGACGTGCGAACGGTGTGCGGAAGCGGCAAGTGGCAAGATGCATTGGCCTGGACTAATCCTCGGATAGGTGACTACATATGGCGCCCTGACTACTAGGCCTGCTACTGAGCAGCAGGCCTGTTTACGGAAGTTCCGATTCTGCGGGACGGAAATGCAGTACAGTACAGCCAGCTGTATTGGCATGGGTTTTCCACAGTTTGCCTGTGTCCTGAAGCAAATGCGCAGAAGGCTTTTGGCAAAGTTGGCCAGAAGTTGTTGGTACGGTGTGATGGTGGATAAATTGTGAAGGTAAGACGATATTTCCGAGAGCGTATCTGGAAGTATTGGACACCCGGTCGGTGTCTGGATGCGGCAAGCTCCCGTGACAAGAAGCATTGGTCTGGACTGATCCTCAGATAGATGACTACTTACAATGAGCAGCAGGCCTGTTTACGGAGTTTTCGATGGTGCGGGACTGAATTGCAGTACAATACAGCTAGCTGCATTGGCACGGGTTTTCCACAGTTTGTCTGTGCCCTGCAGCGAATGCGATAGGGCATCAGGAAAGAGCAGCTGTAAACAAGACTCTGAGTCTCTAAGGAACTAAAAAATAGCAAAGCGACAAGTACGGGGTAAAGGATCAATGAATGAGATCGTATAAGCCTGCAAAGACACACGACGGAAGATTATAAATGACTACAACATACTTATTTCCTAGACAGTAGGGAAATATCAAGGCCATCTATGTTTTCCAATCGCAGTACAGACTTTTCCGTGTTTTTGAGGTTTCAATCGAGAAAAAAAGCACGCAGTGTGCCAAGGTGTACGGAGACCCGTGGTCAATCTGTGATAAATCATGAGGCATTTTGCCCGGTCGACAAGTCGCGCGCACGCCTGGCGCCGGTGAGATAAGACGATCTAATCGATAAGTGCTTAACGAGGAAAGGTCCATACTCGACTTTATAATTCATGACGATCGATAATGATCCAGCAAAGTCGAATCAAGGACAACGATCCAACCAACGTCAGCCGTATATAACCGAAAGCGCCACACACGTTATTCCCCGTACCTATGATCCGTCTTTCTTCGTATATCTACGTTTCTTCTCTCGTTCTCTTATTTCCATCTCTCCACCTCCTTTTCACTCGTCGGCTTTTATTCTCGCACCCTCTTTTCTCACACTCGACAGTCCGTTTCATTCTCTCGTGCCTATTTCTCTTCGATCCGCGCCTTTTCCTTTCTTCGTCTCTTGTCGTCCTTTCACTCGCACGCACCATCCGGAGTGAACGCTATGGAGTAAGAGAGAGAGAGAGAGGACGAGGCCCTGGACGATGCATACACCCACACCAGAGAGCAGGAGAATACGGTGCTCGCACGCTGATGGGATTTACGATTTTAACGAGCCCGAGAAACGACTAATGGATCGCGGCCTATCGATTCGGTGCTCATACCCCTTAAGCTCGTGCCCTCAACAGCCTTTTCCTCGTACTTATTTTTAGCCTCATACTCTCGCGCCGTTATTGGTGCTCTTGTCGTTCAATGAACAACTTTTATTATTTAAGCCTCGGTGGAAATAATGTCGTCACGCTAATTACTATATTCCGTATTCCCAGATCTGTATGCGAGTGTGAAAAGGTATTTGCCTGCTGACCACGAAGGTTCATAGTCGGTGATCTATCAAAGCCTGTTCTCTAAAAAAATTCCCCAAGAGGTCTCATTTTCCGGTGAGCTACATATATATATATATACATATATATATATACACATATATATGTAGCTCACCGGAAAAAGAGACCTCAAGAGTATATATATATATATATATATATATATATGTAGCTCACCGGAAAATGAGACCTCTTGAGGAATGTTTTTAGAGAATACTAAAATAATTAAAATGACGTGTGAAGCATTTATTATACGTGTGTTGACGTAGAGAAAAAAACATTGTTATGGGAAAAAATACTGGAAATGGCGGCTCAGTCGTAGCTATACTAAAAGCGTTTTTTAGGGCTAGTTCTACATTTAGGATGCAGAACTTTCATGGATCAGAACCTGAAAGAATTTTTTTAAAGAAAAGTACTCAATTAAATGTTTCGGAAAATTATGAATATATTTCGCTATGTTTGACCTATATTACATAATTTTTTCATAGAAAAATATTGAGATCCAAGCGACTTATGCGCTGCCTTCGGAGGCGCTAAAAACAAGTTCCTCCACTGCTGACATGATTCCGGCCGATTGAGTAGCTGAAACCGAAAAAGGAAAAATGTCATTAAACTGGAAGGTATTCCCTGTACAATGACGTAGGATTTTCGAAAAATATCAAAATCTAGCAAAATGGCGTAGTTATGAAAAAAAAGTATGTTTTCTTGCCCATAAAATGGTCTTTTGTCAATGCCAAATCGTTTATTTTCATCCTTTCAAAAATATCCTGCATCATTGTAGAGTAAATACATTCAAGAGTACTCAGTTCAAATTTCAATTCAATCGGATAATTGCTCTTTGAGTTACAATGGCAGCAAATTTGAAAAATCTCATTTCGAGAAAAACGCGTTTAAAGATTGAACTATCGATTTTTGCAAGATACAATGCTATTGATATAAATGATATAAATGATAATGATATTCTTGAAAGTCTAAACTGTCGAAAGAGGCAAAAAAATCGATTTTTTGAAAGTGTCACACTGGTAAAGCCCCTTAAAATATTGAAAGGACCGTTTGTGCTAAATTTCAGCTCAATCGGGGGGGGGGGGGGGGGGTCTAAATCTTACGCCAAGGTCTTGCGAAAAAAATAGTCAAGAAACTTGAACATACGTAGAATAAATGCCACCAATCGGAATTTTCATTCTATCAATTATATATCAATAAAAAATTGTCGAAATCTCCATTTTTGCAGACTTTAAACTAGTCGTCTCCCTCAATGAGACTAAGAATCTCCCTCTCTCATACTCCGTTCTTTCCTTCACGAAACGCCGCACGATTTTCATGCAGCAAAAATGAACTCTGACTCGAGCATTTTTTCTACGTAAATTGTGTGTTCTTTCTTCTTTAGACACTCACTATCTCCAAGAGTAATCTTCTACGCCGATACCTTCAATTTTTCTTCCCCGCAACATCGTATCAAGTGTTGTCCAATTTAATTGCCGGTCAAAGTCACAGTTCACGATATAATGGAAGCTTCGTATTGGCTTGTACTTTTGCCATTGGCGATGTTGCAGGAAGGATGTCGAGGAAGATTTTCGCGTCTCGTGTGTTGTTACCGTAATCATAAGTCGCTTATCGCGGACACAGCCAAGGAATATTCCGCGGAGGATATGTTATTAGGGAACAGATACGTTTTGCATAGTCCTCATTTCCGAGAGTCGTATCGGCTATTCTATAATAATATCGGTTGATCCACACGAGGGATTTCGATATCATCCGATCTCAGAGGGAGAGATAAGGCGTGGGACGACTGTGAGTCGATTCGTTGCAGTCGTCAAACTCTGCCTAGATCTACACTCGCGACATATATATGTACGTGACATATATACATATATATATATACATGTATTTTATGTGCTAAAAGATAAAAGGGCGTAACTCAACAGATTTGAGGTTTGACGTCATGTGAGTTCCGCCATTTTGTATCCTATGAATCAATAAACATATATATGTATCCACATATGTATAGGCCTGCATTGATGATAACATTCAGTCGCCAGTGCTATCCCCATGACTCCCTCATAAGAGTGTATCTCCTGACTTTTCGTTCTCTGCATTGGAGAAGCCTCAACGATTCTACCGCATGTACGGCTTGTTACGGTAGCATGTTTTCGAATGCCGATAAGCTCCCACGTGATTCAGTCCGTCGTACAGGAGGAATAGCTAGAGATCGGACCAAATGGGCCAGGAAGGACGTTGCAGTCATCGAACATGGGCCGTTAATTTAAAGGGACGACGTGCATACTTTTAATTGCATCCATTCTCATCCATTTACTCTGCAGAATGCCAAAGTAGGGAGGAGAGTATTTTAAAAAGATTTTCTGTCGGGAATTTTCGATTTTTTTATTGTTTGGTGATAACGTGGTCTGCATTTACATTACGCTGATTATCGTAATAGCACGTGGCTCTTGAGGAGCAAAAGTTCGTGAGGAAAACTGGAATGGTCGGACATGGATCATTTTCGATATGCTTTAGTAATAAAATGACTATGTGCTGCTGTACAAATTTGCCGGCCATTGCCCTTTTTCGCAGATTTTGATTCGATTTTCTTGATAATGAAGATATGGTGCAAGCTCGCTATGGGAGCATTGTAATTTTTCGCATAAAATCCTCGTCGTTTGTGCGGTCTTTTTTCTTCGATGTTTCCGCAAGCTTTCTCGAGAGATTTTAACTCGAGTGTGAAGACGAGAGATTAAGGGGTAAGGCCACAGGAGAATTTTCAAAAAATCGATTTTTCGCCAAAAAGATGCTTTATCATCGTAAAAATAAGTTTCTATTCGATTTATACGATTTTCCAATTTTCGTGACAAATAACTTTAATAATTTTCACTCGATTTACTTAAAATTTAAAAGTTATGGTCCTAATTGCATTTCGCAGAGAAGTACGTTCGGAATTTCTGATTGATCGAAAACTTTTCATTTTATGAGCAGTTTTATACGAAATTTTTCACTGAAAATTCATTTAAATACCTACAACTCAATTCAAATATCTACAACTTTTAAATGAAACGATATTTTTTAAATTCCGTACGTACTTCTCTAAGTATTCTAATATAGAATGACGAGAATTTTTGTTTTTTGTTCTAGCTAAAAAATTGTGATAAGAAAAGAAAATATTAGTAGTCGGCCATTTTGTACATCGAAAAAAATATATACATATATTCTCTAACAGCTTGATATTCATACTAAATAAATGTGGTATTAATTTTATGAGTGAATTACTTTTTCATACGAAAAAAAATTGTTAAATTCGCACATGATTTTATACCCGTTACTGCCTAACGAAAAAATTCGATCAATTTGACAAGACCGCTCGAAATCGTGTTAATAAAAAAAATTGCAAAAGAATAGAAAATCATTTAAGTTTGGATGATTGTTTCGAGACTGCATAGAAAACGCTTTTCGAATCTAATTGGTCATTACCAAGAAGAGGGTTTAAATGAATAATGGCAGTATTGATTGTTCGGTAGCTTATGATGAGTGATCCATTGTACGTCGGATGAAATTAGGTATCGATCGGTGTAGAAAATAATGAATAACTTAATGTTGATTACAGTTAATTTGTCTGGCTATGACGAGAAATATTGTGCACGGAGTTATCTGATCCAAGCCCAACATTGTTCGACAATTATTCAACGGTTCTATCAAAGAATTCGGATAGACCGGAAGCGTGACTGTTCAACGCCTAGGGCAAACACCAAACGGTCGGGGATGACGTTTCACGAAAAACGATGGAGAATGAATTATAAGGCGAGAGAAGATTTGCCTTTGGGATTCTGCTAGTCATTCCGGGCAATGCTCGAGTCGGACCAAGATCCCAGATCTCTTTAATTCTTAAATATACGTCTCGAAACTTCATATACATATACATATGCACACCTTTATCTCTATGGACTCGTGATGTAGCGTTTTACGTCAAAACCATCAATCATTACTGTTTACAAATATTTTGAATTTACTATACACATAAATTATTTTAAAAAATACTAGGAAAAACCCGCCAAGTCCTAATGGTAGAATTTGCTATAAAGGAAAAAGCAATATTATCAAAACAACGGAGCGTGCCACATTCTGGGATGACCATATTACAAAAATAAAGGGTACCCTGAAGGATACAATGAATAAAATAAAATACCGCTTAGTTTTTAATTTTATTTATCAGTACTCCGAATTAATGAAGAGTTGAGAGTAATTGATTTCAAGATGAGATTAAACTAGCTGAAAAATTTCAATGCCTCTCTGGCTGTAGGGCTCTGGCAGTTTTTCGTGACATGAGACCTTATGTGCATCAATTTTTGTGCATTTTCTCAAAGTATACGTATTCAAGAATATGTGGAAAAAATTCAAGTCAAGATATTGGAAATGCACGACGTTACAGACGACTTAGTGAGAGCAGGTAGTGCAACGATTTACGTATACGAAAACTTTCAATCGCGTTTTTCGCGAAATGACTTTTCTCGACCTGGCCGAACTCATAACTCTAGCTATAATTGTGCGAATAATAATTGAAAAAATCCAAACTTCCATAATTGCAGTAGCCATTGGTGTACGTAGCCGTTTTTTTTAATGCAGTTCTTTTAAGCTCTCAAATATGGAAAAAAAATTCGCCAAAATTATACTTTTTTTCCGCACCCGCCATTTTTCGATTTTTTTTGCGAAAATAGACTACGTACACGAGAATTACTTTTACCTAGATTATACAACCTTTTTATTTTTATTTTTCAGACAAACCAATGTCAAGTTATCGATCCGGCCGTTAAAGCACATTTTTATTCAGAGGTTAAAACAGTTTTGACGACACGAGTTCAATGTATGCTTAATAGCATACCTTTTTTGAAAATCCGAAACAACCAATCCAGTAAACAAAAAAAAATCGGAAATGCGACCTTTTTCGGCCCGCCACAGGAGACGGCACCCCAGCGCCGTATACGTTAATGATATGTACTCTCGACGAATGAGCGATCCAAGCGCGTTTTATTAAAGTTGTCAGTAATTACCTGCCCCTTTCGGAACTTTTCTCCGCTTTTTTTTCACACAATGCAACGGAGAAAGGTATCGAAAACCGTTCAGGAACTCCTTTACCGGCAGAATTGTACGTCATTTCGCGTTACCGGGATATTAAATGCCCCATATGCAATGGGTACACCGACTAACAGAATAGCATTTGCGATTGCGCTTGTACGCGCGTGCACGAGATCGAGCGACTTAAACGCTCGCGTGCACGCTTGTAACGCCGACATCGTTAAACCTCTATATATTTGTCAAGAGTATTTGAGTAATGTGCGAGGAACGAAGAGATGGAAGATTCGACGCTTTCTCTCTCTCTCTCTCTCTCTCTCTCTCTCTCTCTCTCTCTCCCCCTCTCTCTCCCCCTCTCATATTTCCCTTCTCCAGCCATCACGCACCGTTCTTTCTTTTCCACCCAGCAATCTCCTTGTTCTCTTTTCCTCGCGTGGAACACGCGTTCCCGTATGTTCTCGCACTTCAGGTGACGATTTCTACTCTTACAGCATTTTGCCGAGCTCCAAGCTCCCTTTGTCTCTCGCCACGCGATGCGCTAGAGAGGCTTGAGCAATCGAATTACGAGTGTCATCCTGGCAATGATTACTCCGGCACTGGAAACAAACGCCATTTGGTCCTCGAGTCGGATAACGCAAATCATTTTGTTCTATGCGGTGTATGTATGCTAATACCGTACTTATATTTACTGTATCCTGACGTTTGACAAAAACAACGTATCGGCGATTAGACATCCCGAGTCGAAATGTTCAGCCCATTTTAATGCCTTTGGTCCCATGTCAGCCTCACTTGAGTCGGTTTACTGCTAGAAGTCCTACTATGGGCCGCCACATGCTCTTTGCTGCTTACCTCCTGCTTACGCCCTTATATTCCCACCTAACCTAGCTGAAGTCGTTGCAGCTCCTCTTTTGATTGCGTTTGGGCCTATCGCGCATTTTGGCTGTTTTGACGAAACGAAGGTGGGGACGGTCGTATTCGAAATAGCGGGTCTGATAGTTTTCACTAACCATCATGCGTTGGACTTGGTAGGACCTGCAACTCTAGCAACTCTCCAAAGTGGCAGAAATGGATCTTGGACAAACAGTTACAATATTTTTGATAGGAATTGCCCTCACGTATGCATTTATACGCGGATCCCTATAACGGGCACGCATATATACGTATAGGTACTGGTATACGTGTGTTGGTGTATGCTTAGGCATGTATGTGTGCGGCTATACAGGTGTGTCTACGCATGCGCGTATTCAGGCATATGTATCTCTATATGCGTAATGGAGTGTATGCGTGTGCGTGTATACGTGTGCCAATCGACGTCCTCTTTAGCGCCTGCAAGTGGAGAAGAGGGAAATTTGTTTCCGTTCTAGGCGTTTAGTAGGAGCTCGTTTTATATTGAATACGAAGCTACTTTACTGCCTTTATCTCCTACCACTGTGAGAATCTGGAGGGGCAAAATAGGCTGAACATTTCGACTCGGGATCGAAAAGCTGCCTGAAATGGGCGTCTGTCGATTTCAATGTACAAAAGTCTATGGATAGTTCCGATTTGGTTCCGCAAACTATATATTTTTTTTCTGAATCTTATCTGTATAGTTATCCTATTTTAATATCTTAATATTAATATACTCATTTTTATAGAAAATCTAATTTTATTGAAAAATGCTGGCTTTATCAAATATGTTTACATACTTCTTCCAAGTAGGGGAGAGCCGGGCAGAGCGAACAGCCCAGGCAGAGCGAATACCCCCACGCGCAGCGTTTGCGCGTGGGGGTATTCGCTTTGCCTGGGCTGTTCGCTACGCCCGGGTCTCCCTCAAACTTCTTTTTCGTGATTTCTTGAGTGAGACTTGTCGAGGCGGTTACGCATAAAACCCCAAACGTAATCAGCTATCATGTCCCATCTCCCCTGATAACTATTTTCCCCGATTTTTATGTCTTGAAGGAAGCATTTTCATTGCTCTTTACTGAAGGAACCAAGATTTTCTGCGAGTTTACCTTGATCCTTTATTTCTATCCCGAAATGAGAAAAAAAGCACTTTTCACGAAATCTGTAATGATTTTTATTTGATTTTTGAATAACGTACTCTCCGGACAAAAAACAAAGTGTACTAGGGTAGTTTGAACAAGCTCGTCTTTGCTTTGCTGCCATCGATATGTCACTCAGCTGATTCATAACAGCAAATAATTGTTAAAAAAGAAAAAATTCTCAGATAAACTGCTAACGATGCTCACTATGAAATTAAAATTAATTTGAACACCCTGTGTAGTAACTTGAAATATAGGTTGGTGTAGATCTCACCAGTAATCACTTGAAACAAAATCATGATCATTTTGCGGGTACCAAGAATTTTTATTTCAACTCACTTGTGTTTTTAATTGTAAATTAATTACATACGTCGCACAAATTTGGCTGAATTGTGTTATTAATAATAAAAAACAAATGTTTGGTTTCAAAAATTCAACGTACCGAATGCGATTCGTTCCATCAAGAATCGCATCGGATTCCGTCCAATGATCTGGGAATCCTTTAGGATTCAAATTGGATTTCAATATGGATTCCCGATTATAATCCAATGTACAAGCATGGGGTTTTAGCATAAAGATCCAATGCGATGGCCTATTGGGTCCTTATCAAGAATTGGTAACAAGTATAGGAATCCAATACCCTACGACAATTTCTCCACGTGAAGTGACATTTTCGCTAACTTTTCACGACTATACGAATTTTCCATCCCTCTTATAAATTCACGCGCGATAAATACAAATTGCAAATGTCTGCCGCATTTCCAGTTCTCTTCGAACCGTACGATCAAAGACGCGGCTAGGAATCGAAGCCCGAGTAACGAGCGCGAGGGAAAAAAGGAAGGGGGAAAGATTGAGCTCGCGATTCTTCCCTCTCAATTATAACGACGTGTCTCGTCGTCTTGTACAGGCTGGAATAACTTTTAGTTTCCTTTCGGCTTGGAATGTCCAATGAATATTTATCATAGTGCCGGGCCATTATTCACAGCGTGACGAGAAATTAATAATCGATTTTGCCGGTAAAACTGCACCGTGCAAAACGGTCCGTGTGTCGTCGGAATGAAACGATATAAATCGTTAAAGGAGTGATCGAAAAGCGAGAACCGTTTGGAATACCAGGCCAAAGAATATTGAAGTAAGGAGAGGGAGAGGAAGATGAGAGTGAGAAAACGGTAGCACGTACCTTGACGCCCTCTTTTCTCTCTGGACCCCACGGCAGGGAAACACGTAACTCAGGCGCGCGCGTCTTCGTTCTCTCTTCCAGTAACAGTCCTGCCTGTTGTGTGTGTGTATTTTGTGTATACATACATACATACATACATACATACATACATATATATATATATATATATATATATATATATATATATATATATATATATAGGGTGTCCTATTATAAATGGATAATCCTGCAACTGTCCGTCGGTTAGATCATGTCCTACTATATGCTGGAATTTCAGTTTAGTAAAAGCCCCACGGTTTTCGAAATTTTGGGATTTGTGTTATTAAAAAAAAAAAATCATCTACTTTTGGTTTTTCGCATGCCATTTCTTCAAGTGATATGAATCGACAATAACTAAGCAAATTTTTTAAGTAATTGGCACGATATGCGTAGTACATTTTTTTTACACCGCAGCATATCAAAGTCAGATATTCGAATTGGTTTGTATGAAAATTCTGCATAAGATCTTTTTTCATGAAGTTTCCTACACATTTAAGGTGAAAAAGAAGATTTGTCTAGATAAAACAAATAACCAAGCGTATTTTTTTTGACCGAGTAAAAAAAGTTATCATTTGTAGAAATTGCATGCGAAAGACCAAAAGTGGATGATTTTTATCTCGAAAACCGTGGGACTTTTACTAAACTGAAATTCCAGCATATGGTGGGACGTGATCTGACCTATCGACAGTTGCAGGATTATCCATTCATGACAAGACACCCCGTGTATATATATATATATATATACACATGTACATGTGTACGTCTGTTACATTGGTTTCCGTTTATACATATACAAGTCCGAAGCCAACGAGATCCATATAAAGAGTCGCAGGTACAACAAGGCTAGAACCCGAAACACCCACGCTTAGACAGGATACACTATACACTCACTCATATCGCGTACTTTATATTTTTCCCCTTGGTAAGTCTTCGCATATCCAGGAGGGCACATAAGATCGGGACTTAAGACGATTACGAGCGAGCGATCGACTTATAATACCGGCAATAGCCGACTATAAGTGTATCAATTTCTCGTCATAAATTGATGTATGAATTTCATTGCAATTTTATCCCGAAGATTTAGTAACATCTCTGTTTTTACGGGCGCATATCGCGAAGTACTTTCCACCTTGTTTTGACTCGCGAATTATTAATGACGAACTTCCATAGCACGATAAAGAGTGAAGACCTTTTTTTCGTCGATCGATAAGTGAGTTTGTCAGGATACTGAAGTTTGCATCGTTGGAATGCAACGAAAAGCATTTTTTTCCGATTGCCAATATTTTATGGTGGATAAAGGATACGGTGATTAGTCAAGCTTTTTTCAATTATTTCCATTAGAGATAAATTGGTCGAAATTCATTTTTGTCGATCTAAATTGGTGAAAAATTATTTTGGTCACAAATTATTTTGGATAATAATAAAAATGGAGCAAAAAAGTATGAAGAGAATTTTCGTTGCACTCTAACGATACAATATTCAAGACAATTTATTTTCAGCAGTATCGTTGTGGAGATAATTATTCGGGGAGGGTTGAGTTTTTTTTCTTTCGGGACACGATGAATTACGATTTAATGACGACCAGTAATCAATCATTATCGATAATAGCAATAATTCTTAAATCGGCGCAATGATTGAGATCAACAGAATCTGAAGATTCTTGGCATTTTCAATTGATTTCTTCTAAACGCCCTTTTTTAAAATTCATCTAATTTGAATAATCAATTCAGCACGAAAACACTTTTTCTATCCAATTTGAATAACTCGATTATTTAAAAATTTGATTAAGCCGGGAGACGCAGAAGTAGATTGAAAAATTTTCATGTAATGCAGAATGCCCGGAGGGTATTTGCGAGCTCGAGAATACGGCAGTAGGCCGGGATACGAGGGCCTGCACCAACTTAAATAAGCGCGCATACCACGGTTCGTGTCGGCGCTGAGCTTCAGAAAATCTTCTCCTCGTGATATTCCACCGGGGCGGTAGCAGCCGTGAGAATTTGTGGCATGGACGATCGTACATCGCGCCCGAGATGTTCTCGAAAACTTGGATGGAAGAAGGATACACTTTGATCTCTCGCATTAAGGAAGATCCGCGGTACAGTCAATTCAATGCAGAACTGATCCTTTGAAAACTATTCGACCAAAGTACAAAAGGGTGCCAGAGGAAAATAATTCCTATGTTCACATTCTTTACGCCCAACTACAATATTATTCTGCAAACATTTACCTCGGTATTTTTAGAATTATTTTTCAATGATTTTTACAATCTAAGAAGTTGGCCACTGATTGTTTAAATATTCAATTAAGGATACTCCGATTTTTCACCCTCAGTTAAAATATTATTGGCCAACTTTTTAGATTGTCAAAATCATTGAAAAATAATTCTAAAAATACCCGCGGTGTTTTTAGAATTTTGCAATCTAAAAAGTCATTGGAGATCTGAAAAATCTAAAATCATAAATCTGGCATCCAAAATCTCAAATCTAAAATCTAAAATATCTAAAATCATCTGAAATCAATCTAAAAAATCATTGAAAAATAATTCTACAAATACCCTCGGTATTTTTAGAATTTTACAATCTAAAAAGTAATTGAACATCTAAAAAATCTAAAAAAATCTAAAATCATAAATCTATCTAAAATCTCAAATCTAAAATCTAAAAATCTAAAATTATTGAAAAATAACTCTAAAAATATCGAGGGTTTTTTAGAATTATCTTTCAATGATTTTTACAATCTAAAAAGTTGGCCACTGATTGTTTAAATATTCAATTAAGGATACTCCGATTTTTCACCCTCGATTAAAATATTATTCAAGAAGTATTGGGCAATATTGATTTATCAATGACGTTCGGAAAATGCCACACAGAAAAAGTTTCCAATTTAACATATAATACTAATATACAGCTCACATTATCTACTATATTTTCACGGTATTTAAAATTCACTAGTTTGCGAATGTATCATCGTTTTCATCAATACGTGACCAAATTGCAGGCAGCTGTCTATTCCCAATGTAGAGTATGATTAATTGACGTATAGAATAATCACTGGTGTGAACTAAAGTAAGTAGTCAAGAAGCATGCTTTAAGGGACTTTCTGTGACGGGCCAAAAAGAGGTCGTTTTTTACGATTTTTTAAATCTACTACATTATTTATTTGGGGTTTAAAAAAAAGTAGGTTATTAAGCATACATTGAACTGAACTCTTGTAATTTTTTATTTACAAAAAAAATAATCAACAATGTTATTAAGCTATAAGAGAGCCTCTGTATAAAAAATGTGGGCCAACAAAAATGAAAATAAAAAAGATTTATAATCTATATTAATGTATTTCTAATTGTACGTAGTCGTTTAAAAATAAAATCACAAAACGGGGGGCGTTGAAAAAAAGTGTAATTGTGGCCACATTTTAACTTGTATTCGGGGGCTTAAAAAATAATAAATTTCGGAAGAAAAAAAACGGCTACGTATAACGATAGCTACTCCAATTACGGAAATTTAGTTTTTTTTTACATTGAAAATCGAACAATTATAGCTAGAGTTATGATTCCGGTTAGGTCAAGAAAAGTCGTTTCACAAAAAACGCAATTGAAAATTTTAGTATACGTAAATCGTTGTGCTCCCTGCTCTCACTAAATCGTCTGTAACTTGGTCAGTTTTTAACAATTCAACTTGCACATTTTTTTACATATTCTTAAATATGTATACTTTGAAAAAATGCAAAAAAAATCTATTGTTTGAACCGTCACAATAGTGACACATCTCGAAGAAAATTGCCTGAGATGTTGCAGCGTGCAAAAAATGGATAACACCAGGTTGAAGTTTGCATCGTTGGAGTGCAATGAGTATTTTTTTTACTTACTCCAAATTCTTCTAGGGGACCTTACCTACAAAAATCACTGCACCGTTTTTTTTCAATACGTCGTTGGAGATCTGCAATCGAAATTCGCACAAAACATTTTGATACGATAATAAAAGAAGAGAAATTGATTTCTTGAAATTTCTTTGCATTCCAGCAATGCGAATTCCAACACCATAGGTAATAATTGTTGATAATAATTTATTGATTATAATCAACAATCAATCAATATTTGATTAATGATCGGCTGATCGATAATTCATTAATCATGAAATTGAAATCGAACTCTTTCCTAAACCATATAGATAATTATTTCAAAAAATTATTCAAACTTTTTGTTCAAATTTTGATTCACGATGGATCCGACTGTACTGAGACGATGCCGCCTTAATATACACGTATAGACTTCCATCAGCGTGCGCAATTTGCATGAACGTATTTCGCATACATTCATACATTTCGTACGTGTGAGAGGATCGTGTGCGTGTACTTAGCATAAGTCTCGGACCCGAGGCACTCTCTCATCGTATTTCATGCGCTGGTCGGCGTATAACCGACGCGAGCTTTGTGCGAGCGTCTTCCTTTCCTCCCTTCGTATTATATATCCCATCGCGCGTCATCCGCGCGTGAATTTTTTCGCCATCGAAAATCCTGAGTGTGCATACACGCTCCGAGTTTTTGTGAGTTGTACTCTTCTTTTTCTACCAACTCCAACCCTCGCACGGTTACGTTCTTCCTAATAAAAATGCGAAAGATTTGACAAACTGACCAAGAAAATGTCTACTAAATTTAGGTTCATCATTTCCGTCAATCGAACGAAAATAAAGTGGGAAGAAATTGGCTGATCGAAGCTATCAGGATTTATTGTCATGTCGCGTGGAAACTTATTTTCCCCAAATTCTACAAAACATATTTATATACGGCTTTGGCTGAATGCATTATTCCCCTATGAGATTATTAATGTGCACAAAATATCTGTGCAACATAAATATATTGATAAAATAGTTACTTGTTACGATTTGTTTTTATGTGGTTACATTGATTCGTAGTATTATTCAATGAAAATAGTCTAAAGGGTTAAGCCACTCTAGAGGCCGAAAAAATTGGCTTTTTGGGGATTTTTTTTCGGAATAACTAGAAAACAAATCGAGATTACAAAAAAGGGTGTTTATCATACATATCAGTGACTGTATACAATAATTTTTTTGAAGCGATTAATTTCAAAATGGCGGCTGTGCAGCGTTGGTCTCAAAACTGCATTTTTTAAGTTGGCCGGAAACATACCTCAGACAGTGTTCAACCGTTTCACTTGAAATGTTAAATATATATTGTCTATGGAAGTACGTAGGATTTTTTTTATATTACATAGTTCATTTGTAATAACAAATGAACTATGTAAACAATTATCTGACGATTTTTTAAGCAAATTTTTGGAAAGTGACAAAATTTACCTTAAGGCCTTAAGAGGTTACTGTGAAATTGACGAACACTCGGTCGTCGCTTGAGGCAACTCACATTGAAGAGGAAGACCCGCCATGTGGTGCAGGAATCGCAAATTCAAGGTAAACTTATGATTACAATTATACAACTGCAAGTAAAACTTTAAACGCGTTTTTCTCGAAACTATGTTTTTTTCAAGGCCGTGTACGCGATTTCTCGTCATCTCACGAACGGATTGACTTCAACATTTGTACATTTATTCAGTGTAGTAGTAGTTTCAGTTCTGACCGACGATTTTCTTGTCAACATATTTTTCATTAGTTATGAACCCTTCGCGGTGACCTGGGGTCAATATGACCCCAAGCGCGACTTTAAGCCAAACTTACTATAAGTTGCTGGTCGCCGACACGACTGGCCTGCCTTCTAACGGTGCTTTGGGTACCTTTGTAAGTACAGACGACGGTCGGACGTGGAGCTCTTTTTTTTCTTAAACTATTTCCCACTATAAAGCGATTTTTTTCCTTAAACTATCATACCTCAAGAGTATCACCTTAAAATTTTACACAAGTTATGATCTTTAAAGTAAAAAAGAGCTTTTTTACGCATTGACCCCTTGCTGATTTTTTTCTGCCATTTTAAAATTTGATTAAAATATTATACCGAGAATGTCACATTCTAAAATGTTCAAACTAATATCCTGAATTATTGTGAGTCATTCGGAACAATACGGTCAACGCGGCAATCGTTTGAAACATGGCTGGGGTCATTCCGACCCCCTGTGTCCAGCGCGTTATAGGCAGAACGTGTGACCGCGAAGGGTTAACAATAACGATGTCATTTTTCCTCGAAAAATTGAAAAAAATGCAATATTTTTTTATGGTTGAAATACGATAACAAAAAAACTCGGTCACGCCTTGACCAAAATTATCTATTTAAAGAAAAAAAAAACTCGCGGTCTGGTTCAGATCAACCGAGTAGCCAAAATCAAGTACACCGTTGAGCCCCCCACGATCTAAGGACCTTCACGAGATTGTTTATAATTTCTCGAATTATTAATATTTTAAAATGAAATTTGGTACATAAATTTGTTTGGGTTACGAATAAATGTCCAATCGATTTTTCAATCGTCTCATTTATTCCGCCAAATTTCTTTTTTAATAACCCTGATGTTTAGGTAGTCTCGGTAGCCTAACCCCTTAATTCAATAATTTAAATTTTAATAAGAATAGTTTAAATTAAAAAGCTTAAACTAAAATAATGCAAATTAAAATAGTTTAAGTTTTAATCCAAACAGTTTAATCACATCAATGGTATCAAATTATAGTAAAGTATCTTGTGACCCGACTTTTCACTAAATTATTTTGATAAAAACTTCAATTATTTTAATTTAAACTATCCTGATTAAAACTCATATTATTGCATTGAACTATTTTGATTAAATAATACCACGAAGTAATGTAACTATATCCAGTTCCTTCGAGAACTCCCTCCTCTGAAGCGTTGCCCACAGCTCCTCTTTCCTAATGCACAATAGTATCGTGTTTTCAAGAGGGCAGAGGGAAATTGCCCAAAACCTGTTCTAGTAAAGGTTCATTTGGCCGAGCTTCAGTTGTCTCAGGATCAGAAAACCCGGTAAAACTGCAGCCCGCACCCAGCATTCGATGCGCAAGCATAGTCGTCTAAACGGTCACCCATCCGAGTACTGTCCCAAGCCAACGCTACTTGACGCGGGAGCTCGCCGAAGTCGCACACTGACCGTGCGTTTAGTACGTTCGATAAATTATCGTATACAATATATTAAAAATATACAATCGTAATATACCACATTCAAAGTACGAAATAACTTTCTAAGCTATCGATATAGCCAAATGACACACGTCAGAAATATGACAGCTTGAGAAGCATATCACGTCTGAACTGAATTTCCAAATATCCGCTCCAAAAAGTATTACTTTTTGCTCCACTATTATAATTTCTCATCTTATTATCCCTATTATTATTATTTTTCATTATTATTATTACCATTATTATTATTTGTATTTTGATTAGCACTATTTTTATCTGTGTAATTTCTCTATTATTATTATTTTACTTTTTATTATCTCTATTATTATATTGATCTGTTAGTTTGTAAAAAACTTGTATTCCAGGTTATGCAAATAAAACTCTATATATATATATATATGTGTGTGTGTGTGTGTGTGTGTGTATATATGTGTATATATATATATAGATATATATATATATATATATATATATTGATCTGTTTATTATCCCGATGATTATTTTTATTACTGCATTGATGTACGCCCTTTTAATTATTTTTCCTCTTATTGTCTCTATTATTATTATTTTTCTTTTTATTATCCATATTATTATTATTTCCCTTTTTAATCCCTATTATTATTATTGTTACTTTTATCATTCCTCTTATTATTATTTTTCTTCTTATTATCCCTATTATTATCATTTTTCTTTTTATTATCCATATTACTATTATTTCTCTTTTTCCCATTCTTATTGTTAATATTAATCCCTATTATTATTAATCCATATTAGTAATTAATAGAGATTAATAATAATGCGGTTTATTATTACTTATTATTATTCCCTATTATTAATTAAACCCACTCATCATTATTGATCCCTATTATTAATTAATATTAATCCCTATTATTGTTATTTTCGTTCTTATTAACCCTATTGATATTATTTCGCTGTTTATTATCCCCATGATTATTTTTTTACAACTGCATTGGTACAACAGGACGGAAGCATCGTCAACATCTTAATGCATAATTCCTCGTCATTCATAACTCAAACGAAGTGCTTATACCGCGCTCACTTTATAACGTAGTAATAACGCCGAAATAAAGTCTTTATGCAAGCGCGACCTTATCAGCGTAATTCATTCACACTCATCCGGCCGCCAGCTCGTGTATGCGCGTTGTATCGCTCGAAGCGCGCGCGCGGCCATAAGGACCGACGTGTCCTGCAGCATATGGCTGGATTACGCGTATTATATCCTTCGCACGCTCATCGTATACGGCATCATCGCGTTCGCGGAAGGTGCTGTCTTGTATTACACACTTACCTTTCCCAACGAGATGCTGAAGTTTTTTGCACATAAACACGTATATACGAATGAACGCGCACGCGTGTAAATGCAGGAGCGTTTGCGAGAACAGTCAACCAACGAGAGATTGGCACGTGCGATGTGTTCAAGGTATACTCCCACGACAATCAAAACGAAGCAACTTATGCACTGCGCGCCTCAATTCCCCCAGGGTGCAAATCGAAATGGTTGGAGTTTGGAGCATGGATACCCATTTTCGATATTATCGAAAAGCTCGGCCGAGTGCGAGTCGGGCCTCGCTCTATTAGGCTTCCATACGTATCGCAAATTAACTTTTTTTTAAATTGGTCGTTTAATGAGGTAATTCTTTTTTTCTGTCTTAGTTTTTTGGTAGTACTAAACCGAAACCATATTGGGTGATGGTAGCTAAAGAAAGCTTTGTATACTCCTGCTGTAAGCTAATAATGAATATATATAAAATTATTGTTATTTAAATATTTACAATACCAAATGACTTATTTTTGGAGTCGGTACCAGCCAATTGCCAATATTGTCACATTTTTCGCAGAAAAAGAGGAGGCAAGAAAAATAAATGAAATATACGATCTATGGTCTTTTTTTAATTTGCAATCTCGTTTCTTCCGTGACGTCAATCTCTCGTTCTCGGCTGGCACCGACTCCAAAAATAAGTCATTTGGTATTGTAAATATTTAAATAACAATAATTTTATATATTTTCATTATAAATTTATTGTATCATGTATACAATAAATTATTATGTATACTACATTATGAATCGGCGTTTTCAGTATATGATGTTTAAATACAGTATATGGTACATAATATACGGAAATTCCAAATTCTTAAGTAGTTTGGTTTCTGAGATAGATCCCGTAACCAAAATGGTACAAAACTGTGAACTTTGACCGCCCCCCATTTCTTTATAGTTGAATATAAAAAATAAAATTATTTGTATTCTACTCAATGAGCTTTGCTTAATGACACCCCACAAGCTGAGGTAAGACATTTTTTTGGTACTGGTTGATGAAATAGTAGTTTAAAAAATTATTTTCAAGAAACTTTAGGTTCACATAGACGCTAATTGTATAATCCGAAAGTGTGTAGAATTTCAAAACGATCGGTTCGATAGTTTTCGAGTTATCTTGGACGAGGTTCACTAAGAGGTGGTTTTCAGGAAAACACGTTTCAAGGTTTAGGACTCAAAAACTTATTGTTAGTGACCAAATGACCTACTGATTAATCCGCGATTTCGGAGCCAGAAAGTAGTTCGTCAGCTTCCTCATGGAGTTCTGCTTGGGCGATGACGTTTTTAAAAAGTTATCTAGGCAACCCCCTTCCCCTTAAGGCAGCCTACCAGTCTAGAGACCGAAAAAGGGTGTACTACGACAATTTGGTATTGAGATCCTGTTGATAGAATAAAAATTCGGTTTAGTGACCGTTATTCTACATATCTTCATGGATCTTACATATTGTTTTCCTTCTACCGGCAACATTACATCTTCAGTTGTATACTAAGTCACTTGATTTTTTTTCAACCTTATAAAAATATTTTACATTGAAGTACGTGGGGCATTTTTGATGTGTCGAGAACTTTCTCTGAAAAGCATTATTTTCTACAATTTTTCTTTACAGACAACAATTTTGTTTTCGAACATACACTGTTTGATCAAAACTCGAAATTATTCTATTTCCCTACGCATAATACATCTGGCTTTATTCACTTCGGTACTGTCGTAGAATTATAAATTTTTTTTTTAATAACAACAATTTTTCAAAAACTTGAACCTGCGGAAATTCGAGAACGGCTTGGAGGGTCGCATTTTCATCTTTCCATCTGTAAAAGACGTTTAATTTCCGAAATTTATGGTTGAAAAAATCCGAACCTCGAATGAAGACATTGTACTAATATCAGAAAGACGAAGTCATTTTCAAGACGAATCCTTTTTTTAAAGCTTTTTGCGGGGGAGAATCATTGAATTTTTCGTGGCAATTTTTATCGTCCTAAAGTTATCGTGACTTTTCACAGTTGTTTATTCCGTAGCCTCAAAATTAGTGTTATTGCCGAAAAGATTACAAGCGGAGAACTTCGTTCGATTTTTTTTGTTCCTCGCGTGAGACTTATTTCGGCTCCATGTATCGTGGCGCTGCAAACGATCGCTTATCAGAAATGAGAAGACAGCATAGGCAGTGAGAAAAGAGAAAGAATAAATCTGTGGCAAGTTTTATCGAGAGACTCCACACGTTGTTTCGCTACGCGTTCGTTATCTTTTTTCGAGATGCTCTCAAGATAATTCGATTTCTCGAGGGATTTTTTCGGTTGGTATATAAACATTGGCGTAGCCAGGGGGGCAGGGGCACCCCCCCCCCCCTAGGAAAAAACGATTCCAAATAATAAAATTCATCTAATCGATTAATTTTATTTGAGCTTCACTCAAGCAAGCATAAAGAAATAATTTGATAAAACTTCAACTATTTTCTCGGTCGTGATTTCGTAATTTGTATAAAAAGTAGTTATTTCATTGCGTTACTTAAATCGATATTTAAATTTCACAATCAAGTTAACTGTGGGCAAAAGCATTAGATTAGCCGGCCGATACACAACCTCAAGAATAGTGGAAGATCAAGATTTGCTACCGAGTAATAGATAATATCATCGTAAATTTAAAACACCGATTTGAGAATCTACCGTTAGGTCATGCAGTTGATGCATTTTCGAAATTGAATATGAAGAGGGAGAGGATTTCATGAATGATCATATAAAAATCTTAATAATTCACACGTCAGTGAATTTTCGAAATTGAATATGAAGAAGGGAGACGATTTCATGAATAATTATATCAAAATCTTAATAATTGATACGTCAGCCATAGAAGCTGAAGGAATAGTCATAAAAAACGTAGTTCATTTAAAAATGATGAAATAAATGTTGAAAATTTAAGAACGCATGTTAAAAAGGAGTACTGCCCTGGCTTGTATGAACTTTGCCAAGCAGCAATAGTACTCCCAGCAAGCTCCGCCGGCTGTGAGAGGAGTTTTTCTTCAATGCTTCAGGAACGATTCTCTCATATGTCACTACTGAACATAGATAATAAAATTGTTGAAAAAAAAATCGAACTAAAAAAGTCTGAGTTGCTGATTTGCAGAAAAAACTAGGAAACTCAGACTTCATTAATAGGGTGCCTACTAAAAGTAAAGTAAACTGGTGACTGGATTAAAGGATAATGAAAAACAAGTTCATTATTTTTTAAGGTATTCCAAAATTTTGATATTAATGTTAAGGGGCTACATCTACCTAAAAGTCCGAAAAACGGCCCAATTCCGATTTTTTGCGGGAAACGGTTGGTGAGAAAGAAACACATTTTTTTAACACAAAAGTACATATATCGAGAGTCTAAATAAAAATCAGCAAAAAATACAGATAAATAGTAACATTCACTTAGCAGATATAAATAATGTACTGAAAAAATTATCAGCAGTTTTTCATAAGCATAATATAATTAGCCCACGAAATACGTCGGGCTGGCGATTTTTTTTCTAAAAAACGGCACTGTGGACGGTACTCAAACTGCACAGGATGATCAGCAAAGAGGTTATGAAGATCCAGAAAAAATTCCAGCCGGTGGTAACATGACTTAACCCCATAACAATCTTAAAGCCTCATATTTTATATGTGTTACGTGATTATCAATTCTCATGTAAATTTCATTTAAAAAAGACGATTATGAACAAAACAACTTTTTTGTCAATCCAGCCCTCCCCCCCTTCCCCGAAAAAATTCCTACGTCGGTGGCCACGGCGCACCATTATCGCTATTGCCATTATTCTTATTTTTCTTATTGTTATCGCCATTATTGTCCCCATAAAACGGCGAATAAAAAGCTGAGCCACGCAAGACTGATAAACGACTGTCCGGGAAGCGTCCCGACCGAGATAAAATACGATCGAGGGTAGAAGTCACCGGTGCTGACTTAATTTGGGTCGTTAGAAGGACACCGCACAATTTTCACGTCCTTCGTTGGTATAATATACCGCAGGCCCTTTCCCTCACCCTTCGCCCTCCACGTGGCGATAAGTCATTTTAACGATAAGCGCACGGTGCACGCGGAAAAAAGCTGCGAGGACATATAGCGCGTATAATTTATGCGAGTGTTAATTCTCTCGCGTCTCTACGGTGGTCCAACAACGTGAGCTTGGAGCAAAAAAAAACAAAAAAAGAAAATGCGATCTATGATTGTGGAATTACGTGAGGAAATTAATTTGTCAATTGACCAAGACGCTATCGCGATTGGATCGTGCTGAGAAAGTCCGTCAGAATGCACTTTTTTTCGTATCCAGTATAATGACGAACAAACTGTGAGCAGTCTGCACCGAAGGATCGACGATCCTTTAGGCTTTTGGGTGTAAGCGGAAGAGGAGTGAAGGAGAATATGCGTGCGAGAAGTGAGGAAGCGAGAGAGATAGAGCACAAGAGAGAGAGAGAGAGAGAGAGAGAGAGAGAGAGAAGGGGTTGATCTGGCCCCCCGAGGCAACAGGCATAAATCGCCACGGACAGACAGCATGTTCGACTAATTACAGATCCCTGATTACCGCTCGCCCTCGGTGGGCGCGACTCCTTAAGCCATACGACTAATAAAGAAAAAATAATATTAATAAACGTTAATATCGCGTCCGGGCAATCTCTCCCCGCGGGGCAAAACGGTGTTTATTAATTTATCGACCGAAGATCCGATAAGAACGCCGACTATGTGGGCCCCGATTTTCTCTCCTCCCTCCTCTCTCGATTTCTCTCACTCCCGATCTCATAGAATTCGTCAGTATCGATCTTCGTTGCTTCCGCTTCGTCCAAAGGGGCCATAAGGTCTGCGAGGGTTACGCCACTACGTGTCCCTACTGCCGAAGATATTCTCCGCCTGTCACAATCGCAGAAGCTGCGATGCTCACGCTGAATCAGCACTTTCGGAAGCTCTGGACTCGCGGAACGAGAAGCTCGTAACTTTGGCAATAAATCAAAGAAACGAATCGGCAATTACTTGCAGAATTCATGCTTCTATTAGTTCAGCAATATTTTTTCTGTTATTCTCATCTATACTTCCGGCTCTTTGAATTCTTGTATGTTTGAGCCTTCAATGCCAATTGACATTCTTGAGGTATTGCGAGAAAATGTGTGGAATAAGCATAGGGTAGAGCCATCAAAGAGCGCGCGCCACCAAAGAGTACGCAGTGATTTTAATTGTTTTATTTTTTCTTGTGTTGGCAGCAGTACCTGACCTGTCAGTGGCATGTGTCATGTCAAGGTGCTGGACAACAACTCGCTTCGTTAAAGTATTTATTTCCTATTTGATGATATTCAAATGGATCAATAATGGATTTTCGATGTGTTTCATTTTATTTTTCAACAATTTTAAAAACGTTTTGTAAGGTTTGCGATTAAGGGGCTATACCAGTGTGAATGCTGAAAATTTGGGTGATTTCGGGGAATTTTTTTAGAAGAAAAGTACTCAATTAAATGTTTCGGAAAATCAAAAATATATTTATCTATATTTCACCTATATTACATAATTATTTCATTAAAAAATATTGATATCCAAGCGACTTATGCGCTTGGATCTCGAGGGCGCCAAGAAAAAAAGTTCCTCCACTGCTGACATGATTCCGGCCTATTGAGTAGCTGAAACCGAAAGAGGAAAACATTTCGTTAAGCTGGAAGGTATTTCCTGTACAATGACGTAGGATTTTCAAGGAATATCAAAATTCAACTAAATGGCGTAGTTATGAAAAAAGTCTGTTTTCTTGCCTATAAAATGGTCGTTTTTTTCAATGCCAAATCGTCATTTTTCATCCAATCAAAAATATCCTTCGTCATTGTAGAGTAAATATATTCAAGAGTACTCAGTTCAAATTTCAAGTCAATCGGATAATTGCTCTTTGAGTTACAATGTCAGCAAATTTGAAAAATCGTATTTCGAGAAAAACGCGTTTCAAAATTTAACTATCGATTTTTGCAAGATAAAATGATATGAGGTACGGCCTTGATTTTTTTACAGGATATTCTTGAAAGTATAAACTGTCGAAAAAGGCAACAAACAATCGATTTTTTGAAAGTGTCACACTGGTAAAGCCCCTTAATTTGCACCCAATGAATATTTTTAGACTTGAAATTTGTGATCGAAGTTTTTTTCCATTGGGAGGTTATGTCGCCGTTTTGCTTGCTTACGAAAATTATAGTGACCATATACTAAAGACACGTATTTGGTAGGAGTCCGCACCCAAATAGTGCGCACTCTTACTACTATTCCTTACAACTACTCCGCCCTCATGCGCACTCTTAGCTTCTACGAAAGGTTCTCACTGAGTACTCTTTGCAACACAGCACCTTGAGAGTGCGCACAGGACGTGTTTTAAGTTTGAGCCGTTTAAAAAACTATTTTTTGAAATTGTTACTTAAGATTTATATTTAAAATAATGTTTCTAAATTACCAAAGCTTAATGTAAATAAGAAGTACAAAGTGTATTGTTAAAATTGATTTTTCTAGAAATAAAAGTTTATAAAGCGCGTACTCTTTGCTGGCTTTACCCTACAATCGAGAAAATGGAAGAGTGCTCGAAACTGTAAATACTTCCGTCGTTGCAGCAGGTTTCACGCGTTACGTCTCGATCTACAAATAAAAATATCGCATTTGTGCTTTTGAGAAAAAGAGAACTACTTGTTAGTTAACCGGTTACACCTAGTTGGAGGCAGGAAAAAAGCGGAATTTTCGTTAATTTTTTTTCTGGGAGAACGTGTGCAGGTTTTTACAATATTTTTTTTACATGAAAGAGTATGGTTTCAAGTATCTTTGAGATTTTTTGTATTGAAAAATATTTATAAATGTGGTGGATACAATAATTTGTATCCACCACATCAGGTGATCACTGTCGAAACGAATCATTCGAAATAAAACAAATCAACCGCATTTAGTTTTCACCTGAAATTATCTAGCGCTCGGACGAAGGATTTCATAAAAGATTAATTTTTGAAAAAAGGGCCACAGTCCATAGTGAACGTATCGATTTTTGGTGAAAAAAAGGTTCTATTTTCGTTGATAAAACAATATGCACCGAAAAAAAATGTCTTCATCCAATCACTGCTTTTTTACACGTAAATGAAGCTTGTAAAATTTAAAGTTGATCGGTGCAGTGATTTTTTAGATATCGTGGACCCCGATTTAAAAAAAGTAATTTTCAGAAAAAGCCCTCCAAAGTTTTAAGTCAGGTTTGGTGGATAAAATGTAAGTTAAAAAAACGTACACGGAACAATCGATGTCAGGCCTATATAATAAGATTCCTGCAGCGATAGCAGCCTGCAGAATTCCAAACTGCTACTGTCTGCAGAGCACTCTTTCTTCTCTCGATATTTTAGAAAATGTCAACTAGCCATAATCCCTTGACTCTTCGTTGACACACTTATACTTGCCAACGATTTTGACACACTGCGTTAATTTGACCCGGATAGTACTTCATCCACCTGCCCCATTAACAACCCTTCTCACTTTAGACGCTAAAAAAAGCTATTTTCCTGAATTTGTTTGATAGGTTTATATTATAGATATGGATATAAAAGTTGTTACACTTAATAAATACACTTTCGAAATACATTTAAAAAATAAGTATTTATTTACGTCACTATTTATAGACGAAAATGGTAGTTAAAAAAATGTCCTAAAAAAATTGTAGGTATGCGCTGTTGATAAAATCTCGGAGATGGATCATCCGAAATAAAAAAATCAAACGGTTTTAGATTCAGTATGATAATGACTATAGCGCATACCATACGATTTTTCATATATGCAAGCATAACAAAATGGCCGACATTTTTCGAAAAAAAACGTGTTTTTTCACCGTTTTTGGCAACAAAAAGATTGTAAATATCATAATTTAAAAAAATCCTCGATATGCACTATAGCTATAGTTGTAAAGACATATAGTTGTATGTGGTTAATAAGGATCGGTTCAGTAGTTTCGAAGATTTTATCAACAAGCCGTCGAAAAACGTTGTTTCGAGAAAAACGCGTTTAAAACTTGTTTGAGTTACATAAATACAAAACATTTTTTTTAAATGTATTCCGAAAGTGTATTTATTAAGCGTAACAACTTTAACGTCAATATCTATAATATAAACCTACCAAACAAAGTTATGAAAATAGCCTTTTTAGCGTCTAAAGTGAGAAGACCCCTTAAATTGATCAATACCACATCTTCGAACCGACACTGATGTATGGGCCGTTGGGGTTCGGCTCCGGCGCTTGGTCGACTTTGTTTGGGTTTGTACATGACCGATACTCGGAGCGGTATATCAAAAAAAATGATGACATCCAAAAAAGAGTGCCAAACAAAAAAGCAGGACAAAAAAGCCAGTTGGATTCATACCGAAAAAACAGCCGACTTTAGCGCGTGAAACCTATTTTTCATCGAGTATGAAAATAAAATAGTCCTCGATAAAATCTTCTGTCCAGAACTGGAACGAAAAATGACAGGCCTTCCAATGTGCCCCAGTAATTTGCCGACGCATGGCTGAAAAACGTCTCACCGATCAAGCTCAATCGCGTCATGCCATCAAGCGAGGCGATTCGATGCATTAATATACGCCGGGATGGAACACCTCATCAGAGTCAAGAATTATAATGAAAATGCCTAATTGCAATGCAACAATTTTGCCGGGGCGAGTGATAAGCTGTAACAGGATCGTGATAGGTGTGAGTGCGCATAAAATCGTTGGCTAAGCGATCTCCCGGTTAAATCGAATGGGCGTCCGCTGTAGATTGAGGATTATTAGACGTCCGAAGTTTTTGCTCCTACGAAGGCGGCACACGCTTGCATTCAAGTGTACATGCACATCCCACTGGGTGTAGTGAGGCTTGCTTGCACCTTTGGACGGCCACTTCCGCGTGGGATCTCGCACAGGACACTCCGAAGAAGAGAAATAAGATGAAGAGGTGGAAAGAGACAAAAAGGAAAAAGTCGCCCGAGGCCTCACAGGATGAACACAGGCTCTCCCGCAGCCTTTCGTATAATACCTGATGCGTTGGTTATACTCAATTTGACCAGAGATTTATTCGCGGCATTAGATTCAACTAGAGTCAACGTTCTGCCCATCGGAGATCCCCTTAATGAAGTGTAGCGAAAACCGGCATCTCATCGCGCCGCGGGATAATGTTTTCACGGATAATTAATACACCCTCTTTGCGATAGTCTCGGGCGAGCGCCTCGCTGATGAGGCGCGCTCGTCTTCACGGTGACTTAAATCAGCGCGTGATATATGTATGTGTATATATATTCTATCAATTAATTACCTCGTCCGATCATTCTCCAGGAGAACCCAAGGCACCGGGAAAATTGATTTGCAGTCGTCGAATGTAACAGGGCTCAACTAAATCGCCGCAACTAATTTGATTGAATAAAAATCTACCGAAATCTTACCAGATTCATTTTAGCGACGTATCATCACGATGTTCGTTTCGGTGAAAGGATTCTTGTGCAAACGCTACGATACCTATACCTAGCGAGCAAAAAAGTAGATTTCACTTCAAGGAAATGAGTAAAATCAACTTCAAATGCCAATCTCCCAACGCCTTGTGTTATCGCAAACGTATGATGGAATGTGGCCATTCTGCTCAAGCTTTCATTTCCATTTATGGTAAAGTTCCTTGATCGGTGGTTAAAGGCGAACGTAATGTATATTTACAAAGTTACACACGAAACTTGATTCAATACCAGTTCGACCGATAAACGTGTACGTCGAGTTGAGAAAAGTGGGAGAGGAGATAGGAAGATGGAGAGAGAGAAAGAGAGAGAACTTGAACGATGTGTGTATTCCTAGGAAAAGTAATGGCCACTTTTAATGGCAGGTGTAACAAATCGCAAGCTACAAATTCCTTACGGTCGATGTAAATCGCTCAATAAATCCGCGCCTATATGCTGTTTAGCCAATTAGCAAGAAGACTGCCTGTATATGCATCTCCGTCGGTCACTGATGCGGTTAAGCCAACATAATCAAAAAGACAACGTTGTTTCAACACGCGTATGTTACCGAAGCAATCGCGTCTCCTCGTGTACCGATATCATTGCCGTACGCATTTTGCTTCTGGTATTCCAGATCGTTCGTTCAACGGACGCGCCAAAGCTTAACGAAGATCGCGCCAATTGAACACTCCGTACGGAGATACACACGTGTTACGCCAATATGCAAAACAGTCGACGTCCGCATCTGAACGAACGACGCGAAGAAAAATACATTTTTTTTCCATTGTAAATAAAAGAGTGGCTGGCAAAACGAAAAACTCGAGAACGATAGTGCATGTATCGAAAACGTGACGTGTATTATCAGTCGTTGATGATGTATGTTAATTCACGCATTCATTCGACGCACCGGAACTTCCATTAGCACGTAGAAGTGCTGATAAAATATCGACCAACACCTGTGCAACAGACTGCTTGAGCTTCCACGGCACTTAAAACGTCATCCATGTGATATCCTGATTTTGGCACCGTTTTTAATCGTCATTCTGTCAAGAATTCAAGACGTCACATCGGGCTGGACAGCCTGATGTGACGTCTTGAATGCGGATTATATTTCACACCGAAGACATTATATCAGCTGCCTTTGAACAAGCATGGAATATCAATTCTGATTAATGACAACAGCGACTAGTTATTAATGGAGTAGGAAATAGTGGACATTCATAATATAGTTTTGAAGATCAATCATCGTGATTTTCCAAGCATCAACTTGTTTTTAACTGGTGTGGAAATCTTTTCAATGAACACCTATAAGATTGATAAATCTTTCATTAGGACTGAGCGAGCTGTATCATAAGCTAACTGGAACCCAAACAAACCCAAACCTACAGAATCCTACTTATAAAATCAACCGAACAAATGCCTCTGGACTGTCCAATTTTGATGATGTCATATAATGCCAGCCCATGGAAGTGTTGTATAATAGTCCAAATGTTATATAATGACAGTCTATGGAATGATTATATACGGACAGTCCATGGAACTATTATATAATGGCAGTGCAATGGAAATCTCTCAAATGAGCACCGATAAGATTTATCAATCTTCCATTAGGACTGATCGAGCTGTATCGTAATCAAACTCAAACCCAAACCAACAGAATAGCAGTTAAGAAATTGACCCAAAAATGCCTCTCAACTCTCCAACTTGCATGATATCCAACAGTGTATTGTATGATGTTGAAATTAGTCAAATCCACATTGGATTGAACGCATGGCCAACTGAGTTACCAAAGTTGAACAATCCTAGAAGGATCCCATCTACGCGTAGATGCCTGGAAGGTATCGTATTACCGCAAATTTTAATCCCTCTTCGCAAATCAATTATCAGGAGGATCGAAGCCGCAGCTAGAGTGTTCAGGATTATAGAGGACCACCCCGATTATTTAAGCCCGCAACATCACGATGTATCATCGCGAGATTTGCAAGTCTGATGGGCGTCAAAACAGAGAGCCGTTGAAAGTCGTAGAGCGAAGGCTTTCGGAACTCACGAGTGTGGCGTAGCATCGTTGGGGCAATGTGAACCGAAGACGGGCGCGTGTCTCGTCTCGAGCTTGGAAGACCCCCACACGACAGAGACGAAAGCTTACGCGTGTATACGAAACCGGTATGTCGAGGATAGAGCTCGGCGCTCGTGTGGCTCAGGATGACGAATCTAGGCGTGCCCGGAGACGCGTTACGACTTTACGAGCTGTAGAGGACCCCGACGAGACAAGACTGGTCCTCATTGATCCAACGTCTTCGATCTGATGGACAAGCGGGATCGCGGACGGCGTGCACACATCGATCAACCACTCTGCAGAACAATCGGTGCCATTCATAAAAAGTCCAATCCGTACGGCAGTGGAGCATCGTGCCATTTAACACCATGTACTTCTTGTACGAGTAGCTGTTGGCTGCGTTGCGAATGTCACGTTTAGCTCACTGTAACAGCATGCATACCTATACAAAAGTGGCCACCACTGTCTGTATTGCGGTACCGGTTAAAGTCCATATTCCGTGACATTTTAAAAGTATCGAGCCTCTTTGATCGCAATGAGGTATCGGCTAACGTTGGGCACACAATCTTCTCTGGGTTTCTCTCATCTCCGGTGACGGATAATGTCATACGTATGTATATTTATATTCGGCGCTGACTGGTCCGTCAGCGCTGCTCGAACGTACGTGAAGATGGGCCGGGGAACGGCGAGCGATGGAGAATCAATCGTGTTTGCCAGGAATCATCGTAAATTGATGTCAACGGACAAGCTGACGTGGCTCCGAACGAACGGCCCCGAAAGGCTCTTTGCCCCTCCCCGGTGCACACTTTGGTCAATCTTCCCAGCAGTACTGCGCTTGGACGAAGCATAAAAACGTCAGCAATGGCCACCGCACAAGGTCCAACCGTCATGAATGTTCCACCGTCTTTGGGTGGAACAAGGCACAGGTTATGCGGTATGCGTATGGTCAAATAACGAGATATCTGGGCGGGCCGGTGGGCCCTTTTGCGAAAGGAGAGAGAAAAAGAAAGCACTGGATAGTGTGATGTCCGCGGGTCTCAACTCGCACCCCTCACGCAGGACCGAGGAAGAAGAATAGCGGAAGATATACGATTGCCGCGCGCTTGATGCAAAAGGGATAGGAACAAGGTAGAAGGGAAAATATGCGAACGGAGAAGTTCCTCGAGGCTGGTTACGCGAAATACCAACGACGTTTCCACGAAGTCGCTGGTATACCCCATCAAAAGTCTCCTGTTCCCCTCACTGTCATGTGGCTGCTGCTGCCTGTTCTCGCGGCCATTCCCGTCTGCTCTTTTGTTCCTGTTCCCCTAGACCCTCTTCTCTAGATTTTACGGGGTCCTTTCTCTTTCGAGGAACGATTGCCTACATTGAATTCGCATATCAGCGTGAACGATCTGACGAACCATTCTTTCTTTCGCAAAGTAGTATTGTTGCGATACCTCGGGATAAATCGGCTTGTGCATCAAGGTGCTATTCCTGTAGATCTCATATGGCATGGTCATAGACCTGAGATCTCGAAAAAATGATATAACCAATTCGAAAACGAACCTGCTGCAGTTGCGACTGTTTTTGAGAAGTTGCTAACCTGAAGACATCTATGATACGAAGAGGGAAAAGATGTGCAGATTGTAAAGAGAAAAATCAAGCGGTTTTGGTTAAAATGCGGCAACGACTTCGCGATGGTTGGAACTCGAGGAAAAGTTTTTATCCTTGGTTGGCTTGAGATGCATGCTAATTTGGAGTGTTGAAAGTGGAGAAAGCGAACTGAGGGAACTACCGTAGCATCCGAATACACGTATCGGAGATTCTGGTCATTCTCCCTGGACGAGCAGTGTTGCAAAGTAGATTTTTTGGTTTCAAAGTTGAAGTATGTCTGACTGTATGTAAAGCGCGGATCCGCTGTTGAACAACCCCGAAAAGCGGTAGTTTTCACCCGTTTCAAGCTAACCGAGTGTACTTAAAGGGCTTAAATTGTGACCCGGGAATTTCCGCTTACTTACGATTACCCATGTGCACATCCAACGAAGAACACACAGTTAAGAGTGATGGAGCTTCCGGGAATCACCATTAAAGCCACAGGAGCGGAATATCGCGGCTTGAATGCGGACTCACCGCTGCCGTGATCAAAGCGCAGGCAACGATGCGCGAAGGTACATTTGGATTATAAACGCGCGAGAAAGGAGGTGGAAAAAATTGCTAACTGAGGCGGGGTGCTTCAAACGTGCACTCCTTACATTGACATCATCCACCCATTCTCAGCCAAGACAGGATGCTTTAGAGCTCGAAGTTTAAATGTTGAATAACCCCAAGTCTAACTACTAAATTACTGGTATTATTCAAATTCCTATAGATAACCATCCAAATGGTTAAATGCTACTTTGATGCTCTCATCCTCTACCCCGATGACTTTTTTCCAACTGTCCCCATCGTTCGTAAAAAATAATCATTGGGGGGCCTCTTTGGAATCGGTCAACCAACAGCGAATGGTTGACAGGAGTCTTTTTGTTTTCTGATCGACGTATCGAGTCCATGTAATCCTGAACCCTGATTGCATTAATCTTCGGACCGGAATGAATCTGCATAGGGTATACATTCATTGTGAAGTACGGGTGCAGAAGAATGTTATGGATACATGGCAATGAAACTTGGCAATATATTATGGGGATAGCCAAGGTCTATTGAGCTATAAAACATTTTCTAATTTATTTCACGAGCGAGTCCAGCAACTTCGGCACTGAGATTCGGTCTCTCTTCCTCTTTCTTTCTGCTTTATGTCTCTTGTTATTTCCCCCCCCCCCCTCCCCTCTCTCTCTCTCTCTCTCTCTCTCTCTCTCTCTCTCTCAGGTAGAAAGCTATGCATGTACCTGGGCTACAGTTGTATACGTATATCTCTCTGTCTACCTACCTACCGCCGATGAGAGAGCTCATCGCATTATCCCGGATAATTTTCTCTGCCAACGAGAGGCGGGCCACCCCACGAAAGTCTCACAGCTACATAGCACGATGTACGCGCCTCTTACACGCGTAAATCAAATCGCCTCGTGCGCACACGTCGCGAGTTCCTTCTCGCGCGCTTCGGCTTAGCACGAAATTTACTGCCACCCGTTGCTCGGCCCTCGATGTCTGTTGGTAATCGTCCAAGCAAAAGCATCCTCCGCGCCACATCGAAACTGGAAAGTTCTTCATTCGCGGATGGAACCTCCTTCGAGCAAATTGTTTTGGCTTGGTAACGCTACGAAATTTCACTCGTTCGGACGATTGAGCCCCTCAACCACATGGGCATCGGTGTAATAAGACAGATTACTTGGTCCTAGAAGGGGTTGAACATCTTGTACTGAAAGAGGGATGGAGAAGCGATTTGCAGGATTGCCCACCGGCAATCCTGCAAATTTGGTGCAGATTGTTTCAGCATTTCATTGTACAAAGGCAAGATAATCGAGGAGACGTTTATGCGAAGAGCTATGAAGCCCTTTTTTCTAATCTGAGCATTTTTCATTCCAATATTGTTATGCTTTTAGTGAATAGTGAATTTAGTGAATAGTGACTTTTAGTAAATAGTGCAATTAGTGAATAGTGACTTTTAGTGAATAGTGAATTTAGTGAATAGTGACTTTTGGTGAATAGTGAATAGTGACTTTCAGTGAATAATGACTTTTAGTGAATAGTGAATAGTGACTTTCAGTGAATTGTTATACTTTCGGTGTACAAATATCGTAAGCAAAAATAGAAAATAAAAAGTCTTGTGAAATTTTTCTTTCAAAGATGGTTAAGTATTTAAGGGAAACGACCATCTAGAGCCCGTAAAAAGGTGAATTTCGATTATTTTTATGTGGATACACAATTGACAGAATGAAAATTCATTCTGGACATCGTCAAGCATCCTTACAAATTTTTTCACAAGATTTTATTACAAATTGGTGTCTCCACCAATTGTCTTGCATTTTTGTTTACTATCTTATGACAACATTTCACATCAGGGTACGTAGGGGATTTTTTATTTGAACATATTTTTTCCGAAAAAATTGCTCCCGGCAATTTTTTTTACCATATCAAATCATTTTCCAGCATGCACTATTTTATCGAAAATCGAATTCCGTAATTCGAAGGCAAATCTTATCTAGAACTCCAAGTATTTTGAATTTTTGTTACAGAGGTGACGAAGGTGACTCGCTTCGTCTAGCTTCAGCACCGGCATTCTGTTACAAAACCTTGCAAAAGATTTTATAAAGATACTTGAAGATATGTAAAACAAAGGCCACTAAACGGAATTTTGGTTCCATCGACTGGGTATTCAGAAAAAAATGGTCAAGATGCACCTTTTCAACGGGCCTGGACTACGCCTGGGTGTCAGTGTACCTTGTTCCTTGTTCCGATCTGCTTTATTTTTCTCTATATCTTCTCAAGGGGGGAGATATCTTTAGGCGAGGAAAAAATTTGCTGGTTTCCATGGTATTTTTTAAATGGAAAGATTTCTTCACCATTTTTTACACTTAGGGTATGTTTGGTTACTACTTTTGGTCGTTACATGGTAGTTTTTTTCTATTAATCTTTTTATATGGCGAAGGTATAGCACCGTCTTTCTGATTTTTGGATTTCAAACAATTGGATTTTAAAAACTGACGTGACGTATTGCTTAAAAACTCATCGACCGATTCTGATTAAATTTCGTGTAAATCCTCCTAATCTTATTGTCTAAAAAATGACCCCAAATATTTTTGAAAATTGAAAGAAAAAATATTTTTATTGCAAAAAGTAGTCATTTTTTTCGGAAAATTCAATCTTTTTCTTTCCAAAGTACCATTTCATCGACTTTCAACATTTCTAACTTTTCTTGATTCATATCCTTAAGTGTTAATAAAAGAAAAATCCTCGTTGGTTTTTTTTCAGATCAATCCTGCCGACGCTACGTGTCACGCCGCCTGACAACATCCGCCGTAACCCGTTTAGTAGACCATGCCACACCTCAGCCATTTTTGAAGATTAATTTTTTTTCATATACCATGCAACAGCCAAAACTAGTAATAAAACAAACCTGGTCTCAAAGCTATTGACGAAATCTTTTCTTTAAAAAAAAAATAATGAAAATCGGCCATTTTTTCCTCGCCTTCGTATCTCCCCCCTCAAGAATTGCAGCGAATTGAGACTTTATTCCAATTTATTCCGTCGATTCGATCCGGCCTGGTTCTGTTCTTTCCGAAGCTTCGACCCGTATGATCAACAATTGAACTGTTCAATTAAGGGTGACTACCATCCAATTGAGGAAGACTGCCAGCCTCCCTTAATTGAACAGTTCAATAGTTGATCATCCGTATCCAAGTTTCACAAATAAAAAAGGTGGCCGGATCGAATCGATTAGGACTTTGTGGAATAAGGTCTCAATTCGCTGCAATTCTTAAGAGGATATAAGGAAAAACAATGAAGATCGGAACAGGGAACAAGGTAGACTGGCACTCAGTAGGGCATTATATACCTACTACGCCAGCTTGGAAAGAAAGCATGGAATATGCCTTATATATATATATATATATATATATATATATATATATATATATATATATATATATATATATATATATATATATATATATATATATATATATATATATATATATGTATGTATGTATACACAATGTTCCAACGATTATAATACGAAAGAAGAAACCGCAAAGTTGCGCGAGGGCGAAAAAATAGTGAGCAAATATGGGCACGGTTGTTTCTATGTGCGCTTCCCATTAACGACACCCACGCATGATCTTGCTGCTGCTGCCGTTGGTACTTGGGTGCGTAACATATATGTGTGTACATATATATTGCCTGTATATCTACCGGGATAACGTGAACGGCTCAAAGACGGCAACAGACATATCCCATATGGGACCGCCCGCGTGATGTGACGAACCCCGACATACGAAATGCACGTAGGATTTCTTAACGATTCTCCAGGATTGAATTTATCCGAGGATCACAATTCTCTAGTTATTGCTAACAATAAAAATAACAATGCCGTTTCTATAGACGAACCTTTAAACTTCTCGGAGAAAGTTACCTATCGTTGAGTCAAATTACCGATTGGAACAATCTTTCCGTTCGAACTTAAATTTACCTCGTGTCGAATGATTTTTTTTTCTTCGATTTTCGTTAGCGAACAAATGTGCGTTCGTCGATCACAATACAATTGAGCGCTTCTTCAATGAAAAGCGTTTGCAGATGACTTATTTGCATGGCGTTGAAGTTTGCATCGTTTTCATTTTTATCGAAAATCAGATTCTGCGGATTTAGGTCAGTGATCGGAAAATGAGAATCGCAAATTTTTTTGGCGTATTTTTCGTAGCTGAAATCTGCCAAAGGAAATGTGTGAAATAGAAAAGACTAATGGTAACTAACTGCTCCATATTCTGTTGAAAATAATGTTTCGAAACGATGGATTCCCCAACGACCTCGAAAATATCTCGTGGGGTATGAAACTGAAAGTTTCAAAGGGATGGAGCGCCTATCATATCCGGTTGGCGTAATGGCCCGCATTATGGTAGTTTCCGAGGGACTGCCTCTTCTGACAGAAATGATTGGAACTCATGATGCATTCAAAGAACTGCAATATCTACTTGTGAAATTCAAAGGAGCCTCACCCTTCCCAACTCGGTATACTTGATATCAAAGTTGGCAACTTTTCACCTAACGCCTATGGCAACTGCATTCAATGCTGACGCCAGTTCCGTTTTTTAGATATCACGATTAAGGGATAACACCACTCTAGGATTTTAGAAAAATCGTTTTTTCTTGCTTAACAAATACTTTGGCGTCATAAAAACAATATGCGATTGGTCCTGTAGCGAATTTTCTTTTTGAAGGTACAATTAGCGATTTTTCCGCAGCGCCTCGGACTTCTTTCAGGCGCCTTGTACAACTTTAAACGCGTTTTTCTCGAAACCACTTTCCAAACTGGGAGAACGGATTACTCGAACACCTTTTGCATGGATCGATTTGAAATTTTGATAGTAGCTTCACAATTACATTCTCTATGGAAGTACGTAGCCGTTTTTTAAATTAAATGTAAACTTTTTAATTATAAACAATTTACTGCTTTTTTTGGGTTCGAAAATCGATTTATTTCTTTTAAAGTGTGCAATCCATTGTTTTTCAAAATTTGATTTAAAAAATCCCTACGTAGTGTTATAGCTAATGATATATAGATTATAATTTTTTTTGGTTTTTGTTGCAGGTCTTATACTTTGAAAAAAAGATTATTGACGGTTTGATTCCCGAAACACAATCACGAAAGAATTCAATTTCAACCAAGGCTTGCCACGTCCGGTTGTACGATTGTCACTCAGGAGGATACTCAATCGGATGCAAAATCTATTCTTCATCTAGTCTTTAATCTAGTATTATCTAGTCTTCAATCGAAGGATTCAATAAAATAATGATTTTTGAAAAAATGGTCGCCGATAGTAAGTGGTCGTCGAAATATCGGTGAAAAACACTCTATTTTCCTTGACATAAAAAAGTATGCATTGAAAAAAAAATCCTTCGATTAAGGACTGCCTTTTGATATACAAAAAATGTCTGTGAAATTTGAAGCGGATCGGTTCAGTTGTTTTTGAGATATTTTGATCCCCCATTCTGAAAAAGTCATTCGGAGAAAAACGCGTTTGAAATTTTACGTCAGGTATGTACGTAGATAAAAACGCTCATAACTCCTTAAATTTTCAACGGACCGACTTGAAATTTTCAGGGAATATTTTTCAAAGGTCAAATCATAAGAATCCGTCGGAAACGAAAAACCGATTTCTTCAAAAATTCCAACTACCCAGGTAGGGAATCGAAAGGCTGACGATGGAAACAAACTTGTGCGAGCCTTGTTTCACCGAGCCTGAGTGAGACAGATCTGAGCCAGGTTTCATTGCATCGTATGGAGCAGCCTGGAACCAAGACTGGCTGCTTAGCCTAAACTCAGGGTTATTTCAAGCTTTATTCAGCCAGTGAATTTTAAGGCTAACAAATCAAGGCTGGATGCAGGCTTGTTTCAGGTCGTGATAAAATAAAATAAATTTTTAATAATATTTTTTCTGTACTTTTATGAAAAAAAAAATTAGCAATAAATTTGTCGGGTGCGAAGGCACGAAAAACGAAAGCGAAGGAGGCAGCTCAGAACATTTAAACATATTCTCTTATCGATATTTATGAGGTACACAAAAAAGTTTTTGTCTCGTCACATACACATTTCGTATATACTCACTCTCTGGGGTTTGCGTACACTCTGTGTATTACGTGTCCCATAAACAATAAATAAAATAAAGTATTGTGTTTAAAATATTTAATATATATTTTATAACAAATAATATAATGAATAATAAATATATATAATAAATAAAATGAATTCTTTACAAATTTATTAAATTTACCCCAATGTAGAATATAGAAAACTAAAAACAGGCCTCATATAGCCTCGAGAAGAGTTTGGGATAAGCCTGGTCATAAATGCTCGTGAAGGCTTCATTAAGGCTCATTTTGAACCTTGTTGTTTCGTCGTTTCGGGCTTAGTACAGGCTTTTCTACCAGCCTTTGGTCAAGCCTGTGTGCAACAGCCTGAAACCGCGTTATCATTCAGGGGTTCAGCTAGGCCTGAAATCAGGCTGGTGCTCAGCCTGAATAAAAAAATGTGAGCCTTGTTTCAGAGCTTGGCGAGCCCTTTTTTCATCGTCAATTCCTACCTGGGTAGGTGTAACCCCTTAAAGCATACCTTCAGTTTAATAAATGTAGAATAATTATTTCTTCGTTTAAAAAATCCATCAAAATTGCTTCATTTTTTGCCGTCTAGATGTATATACCGCCTTAATAAAGCGCTTCCCCGAGCCTGACGACGCCGATGCCGTGACCTGTTGAATTTCCCCCCGTTGCACGCGCGCGTGTGCACGTACGTGCACACGGCCAGCCGCCCACGTGTGAGACGAAAAGCCGCGAGTATCGAGAAGTTTTCACGAACCTCGCGGAGCCTGGCGCCGAAAGGAGATGCATACGTGTGATATTTGCAGCAGTCCCTTCTTCGAAGATTCGCCAGCAGGCATGGCCGAGAAATTCCACGGCGCCGCATGGAGAGTTCGATGCTGAATCGCGCAACGCTTTCATATATATTTAGGAGGTAGCGTGTGAAAGAGAGAAGAAAAATAATTCTTCGGGCGTCTCGGAGAGTAACGCATCCGCACACGCGTTGCATTGCACCGTTAAACTATGAACAAGCCGCGCACACACACGATGTATTGTACTCCGCCTCTGTCGTTACAGTGGTCGCACGGGCTCGGGGAGATGAGAGCCACACCGCATCGGAGGAATATATATGTATGCAAATCTGAGTACACAATAATATTGTCGTACAAGCTGGGATGCATCCAACGTGATAAAGATCACAATGCACTACTCGTACTGCAACAAATACACGTATATATGTATATGGGGCATTCCACGCCATTTCTCCTAGCCCGTCACTCCGACCATTTTTGGTTCTCCTGATTTTTTTTTTTGTAAAATTGCACCCCATGAGCGGAAAATTCACACCAAATTTTAGATTTTTATCTCTTTTCTTTTAGGAGTTATAATTTTCCAAAAAATGTCGATTTCGGAAGTTTTGGAAACATTTAAGGCGTTACCCCCACTTGTAGCGCAAAAAAAGGCCTTTTTCATGAATTTTTTTAAAGAAAACTACAAAACTTTTTTAATCGATCAATATACCATCTTAAAGAACACATCTTGAAGAACCTTCAGTAATTTTTTTATTGAAAAATATTACATTGTTTAGTGGCAAATGGCCGTCAATGAAATAATGTTTTTATATACACGGTATGCGGTGATCAACATTGCGGCGAAGTGGATCATCTGAAAAAAAAATGCGGATGGATTTAGTCAAATATAAGTATAAACTAGTCTTTAATCGAAGGATTTTAAAAAATATTCATTTTTCACAAAATGGCGGACAGTCAAAGTTAATGGTTCGATTTTATCGAAAAAAAACGGCCGTTGTTTGGCTATAAAACGGCCATTTTTTTTTCGAAAAAAAAATCGAACGATTAAAGACTACATTTTTATGTATTAAATAAGCCTGCAAAATTTCAAGAAGATCGGTTCATTAGTGTTCGAGTAATCTTGGTCACCGACTTCAGAAATGCCATTTTGAGAAAAACGCGTTTAAAGTTTCTCTTTCAACGCTCTTTCAACGCGGATTCTTCTCTTTCAACGCTCATATCTCAGTCAATTTTGTTCGGATCGACTTGAAATTTTCAGGACATATTCTCAGATACTTATACTTCAAAAAAATGCAATAAAAAAAATCGATTTTTTCAAAATCGCAAGTGGGGGTAACCCCTTAAACGCTGATAACTCCTGAACTAATCAAGATATCGACAAATGTCACTATATAATTCTTTTTCATTTTGAAGCATGCTTTTGTTGAAAAATATGAAAAAAGTGTCAATTATCAATGTCGGCGTTTTTTTGCTTCTAAAGTGAAAACTATTTTTTTTTCAATGATCGACTTCTTTCATTCTATTTGAAAAAATTTCTAAAATAGAGTGACTCATTCTATGATTTTTAAGACTAGTCTCATCGTGGGCCCATTTTTCCTTCTATTTTTTTCGAATTAATCATATTTTTTTAGAAGATTTATATCATTCTAATCTCCAATAATGCTATTACTGATTTTGGAATTTTCAATTCGGCTTCGACAGCCCTGAAACGGTTTATTTTTTATTTGTGCGGAATTTATCGAAAAACATATTTTAAATAAATTTTTTTCTTTTTCTTTTCAAAAATCAGGAAAACCAAAAATGGTCGGGGTCGCGGGCTAGGTAAAATGACGTGGAATGTCCCATATATAAATGTACATATACACACACACACACACACACACACATATATATATAGATAGGGGGAAGTGATTTTGAAACACACGACTTCCGAGACCCATCCTCAAAACAGCCAGGTCGGCTGATAGTCAGCATTGCATAAATATAACGGGTGAAAATTATTTTTCCACTATATGCATATACATGGTGACCATTATAAGGTGGCCATGAGTTTTTCAAGGGTCTTGCGCGGAGATTTTGCGACCGGGAGAAATATGATTTTCAATGGACTTTGAAGTGTTTTTCAAAGAAAAAAGAATACAGCCTATTTTTGTGATGTGTAGTATTTGCTAGAAAAAATTGAGTGGAAGCGTGGAAAAAAATTGATGTTCCATTTTGAGCACAGTAGAATGAAGATAATTAACTCTGGGTGGGTTCACTGGGTCTTTAAGGGGTTAGGCTACTGGGACGAACCGAAAATCGAGGTCATTTTTAGGAAATTCATTTTCAAGGAATATGTAAGATGATTGAAGAATCGTTTGGACATTTATTTGTATGTATATTAACAAAGTTGTGGACAACATTTTATGATAAAATATTGATAATTAAAGAAGTTATAAACAATCTCTTGACGGACCTTCAAACGCGGGGGCTTCAACGGTGTACTTGATTTTGGCCACCCGGTTCATCTGAAACAAAAAAGGAGTTGTTTTCTTAAAATAGATAATATTGGCTCAGACTTGACCAAGCTTTTTTTTAACGTGTTTGGATCATAAAAAAATAATTTTTTTTTCTCGATTTTTCGAGAAAATATGACTCCATTTCGGTTAATAACTAATGAAAAAAAAATGTTGAGAAGAACAAAGTCGGTCAAGACTAAACTACTATTACATTAAATCAGTGTACCAAATTTCAAGTCAATCCATTCATTAGATGTCGAGAAATAGTGTACACCGTTTTGAAAAACATAGTTTCGAGAAAAACGAGTTTCAAGGTTCACTAGCAGTTCCATCGTTGTAGTTATAAATTTACCTTCAATCTGTCATGCCTGCACGATATGTTGGGCTTTCCTTTTCAATTTCAGTTGCCTCAAGCGACGAACGAGTGTGCGTCATTGTCACAGTGGCCCTGTAAACTCACGCCTTAAAAAAACATTTGAAATTCTAAACTCACTCGTTGTTTTTTCCATTTATTACTACACTTTAATTTTTCTTTATGTTTTTCAACTTTTTACTTCACCAACTTCTGTGCCATGTGGTAGACACTTTGAGAATTAACCCTGAATTTTTTCAGGACTTTTGTCAGCTGGCAAACTTTGAAGACCCGACTGTTCCCTAAAAGACCCAGTTTACCGTGTCTCGTAAAAAGTATTTTACCCGCGGAGGGTTTAATTCCGAATACGAATCACTCATGAAAAAACTTCATTTTTGTATCCCGTCGTCGAGACAAAAATGATCAAACATGCATTGTAAACTGGATAAATTGAATTTAATTCAATAAAAAAAAAGTTTTTTCAATTTTTCGTATTCGAAATTTAATTCCCTTCATTCTGATGAACGAAAAATTGAATTTTTTTTTTGCGAATCCTACCCATCACGGAAATACCGTGCTTTATTTTTCGAAGACGACTTGAAATATAATTAAATATCATATTTTTCTCGGAGGCAAAATCTACGCGCCAGATCTTTAAAAAATATATTTCCTGCTTATAATTGTCACCCGGTACATATATGAGTGTGTGTGTATATATATATATATATATATATATATATATATATATATATATATATATATATATATATATATATATATATATATATATATATATATATATATACACACACACACACACACATATATATATATATAATGGCGTACACATGCATTTAAATGCATGTGCATCCACATGTACACATTCATGTACTCATATTAGTATTGGGTACACTTCTAACACGAGAAAAAAAAAAGAATAATGGGGAAAGGGTGAACATTATTTTCGAGCTTGAGCTAAATTATTTTCAGAGGAGAGATTCGCAGTCTCGTTGCTCCCGCGCGGGATTTACACAGGTAACTTGAGGCCTTCGCAATTTCTTGGCGGGCACAACATACGGGAGTCGGATCGTGTGCGCGTGCATATGTATGCACAGATGCACATATATGCAAAGACGGGTGTGCCAGGGCGACAATTTACTTCATCCCGTTTATAAAACTATACGCGTGGCGTGCAAGTTTTACGTACTATATAACAATAATATACGATCGAAAAGCGAATAAACAGGGGAGCGGTGATCATTGGAACGTATAGTGCAATATAAACGCATGACAGGGACGCGCGCAAATCCCTTTTTGCCCCACATGAAAATTCTCATAAATTTTACACACGTAAAAATGATCTCATCGAAATAACGCGGGCTATCCGAGTTGCACGTTAAATTGGGTGAAATACAGAGCGTAATGTATCGGAGCAGCGAGCGGCTTGAATTATTGAGTGGCTGCCAAGGCATGCATGCAAAAATCCATTGTCCAAGGATAATTTTTGTCCAAGGCATACATGCAAATGTGCATTGCCCAAAGGTAATTATTTTTCCAAGGCATACATGCAAATATGCATTGCCCAAGGGTAATTATTTGTCCAATGCATACATGCAAAAATCGATCGTCCAAGGATAATTTTTTGTCCAAGGCATGCATGCAAAAATGCATTGTCCAAGGGTAATTGTTTGTCCAAGGCATACTGCAAAAATGCATTGTCCAAGGATAATTTTTTGTCCAAGGCATACATGCAAAAATCCATTGTCCAAGAATAATTCTTTGTCCAAGGCATACATGCAAATATGCATTGTCCAAGGATAATTCTTTGTCCAAGGCATACATGCAAACATGCATTACCCAATGATAATTTTTAATCCAAGGCATGCATGCAAAAATCCATCGTCCAAGGATAATTTTTTGTCCAAGCCATACATGCAAAAATGCATTGCCCAAGGATAATTTTTTGTCCAATACATACATGCAAAAATGCATTGTACAAGGATAATTTTTTGTCCAAGGCATACATGCAAAAATCCATCATCCAAGGATAATTTTTTGTCCAAGGCATACCTGCAGAAACTCGTCATCCAAGGATAATTTTTTGTCCAAAGCATAAATGCAAAAATCCATTGTCCTAGCACATTTTTTTGTCCAATGCATACATGCACAAATCCATTTTCCAAGGATAATTTTTTTACTAAGGCATACATGCAAAATAATGATAAAAATCCATCGTCCAAGGATAATTTTTTGTCCAAGGCATACATGCAAAAATCCATTGCCCAAGGATAATTTTTTGTCCAATACATAAATGCATAAATGCATTGTTCAAGGATAATTTTTTGTCCAAGACATACATGCAAAAATCCATTGTCCAAGGATAATTTTTTGTCCAAATGTCAGCGCGTAGAATAACGATTAGAAATTTTTCTGAGTACGTGTACGATAAGTCGATATTGTTGAAAACAGCCTCACCGATAATTGTCACTTATTTGTTTTTTGGACTCTTGTGATCGAAGGAATCTCGTTACCTTTGATAATCTCCGATAATTCGAACGAATTTTTGTTTGCCCGCGGGATTCGGAGCCACTTGTCCAATGTTGCTGATAAAATAAACAAATCGTGCAGGCTTGTTTAGTATCAAAAGATCGTATGCTTCGAGACACGTCTCCTCTGAACCTCGAAGTAATCAGCGGCAGATTCGTAAACGAGTCGGGCAATTATGAGGGGCGTGTCAGACGCGTACGTCTCAGATCCAAGAGCACAATTACTATGCAAGCATAACGTGTCTTACGACGCCGGCGAGCACTAAATCGTTCGTCATCAAGCGATCGTTTGACGCCCTAGACGCTGCCATGCAAACTGCTGAGCTCATAATCACCTCGAATAAACACATTGAACCGTGTATGAATATCAAATGCAACGTTATTTCCTGAAGTAGTGAGAAATTTCATATCGCTTTGATCGATGGAAATAGCTCTTTTAATCGTCGTCGCAAATTCTAGAGTGCAACTGTTCGAAAGGTGCAACGGAGACTTTTTCATTCTGAAAAACGCCTCCGGATGTCTCGGTTGTAAGGGAGGAGTACTTTTTAACGAGGAAATTTTTTGCTGATTTTCATGATTTTTTTTGAGAATATTTTTTCGCCATTTTTAGACTTAGGGGATGTTTGGTTGTTACTTTTGGCTGCCTCTAGGCTAAAAACATTGGAATTTTATTTTTATTTAAGTTTTATTTTTATTTTAGTAAAATCTGCATTTAAATCGTGAATATTCTATTATTTAGATTGAACATTCCTAGGAACTTGACCTTTGTTGCTCCCGGACAACTACGATAACACAACTTTCTCGGGTTTTCTATTACTCTCAATAGAAATCCCTAGATTTGTTTGAGTTGGTTTGGGATGGAAACTAAAGTTAGACTACTAAATGTAGTCTCAATCTATATTCTTGAAATCTGAATTCAGATCTTGAATATCCTATTATTTGTCTTGAAAATCCATAGGAATTTGAGATTTGTTGCTCTCTGACAACCACCATGACACAATTTTCCCGGGTTTTCCATTATTTTCTCTAAACATCCCGAGAAAATTGGATTTCCTTCATCGATTCCCTGCCAGGACGCATGCGGTTCATAATTGAGGACGCGGCGAATAAGTGTAGGTTTGTTCGAGTTTATTTGGGTTTGGGATGGAGAGTAAATTTAGACTACTCAATGAAGACTACATTTAGACAACTAAATGTAGTAAATTCAGACTACATTTGGACTACTAAATGTAGTAAATTCAGACTACATTTAGACTACTAAATGTAGTAAATTCAGACTACATTTAGACTACTAAATGTAGTAAATTCAGACTACATTTAGACTACTAAATGTAGTAAATTTAGACTACATTTAGACTACTAAATGTAGTAAATTTAGACTACATTTAGGCTACTGAATGTAGTAAATTCAGACTACATTTAGACTACTAAATGTAGACTATATTTAGACTACTAAAGGCAGACTATATTTAGACTACTAAAGGCAGACTATATTTAGACAACGAAATATAGTCTCTGATGGCCTGTTTGGATGGATTGTTTGGGTTTGGGATGGAGATTACATTTAGACTACTAAATGTAGTCTCAATCTCTATTCTGGAAATCTGAATTCAAATCTTGAATATTCTATTATTTCTAGTGAAAATCCCTAGGAATTTGACTTTTGCTGCTCGCGGACAACAACCATAACACAATTTTCTCGGGTTTTCAATTACTTTCACAAAAAATTACTAGAAAATTGTATTTTCTTCCTCGAGTCCCTGCCAGGACGAAAGCGGTCCATGATTAAGGGCGTGACGAATAAGTTTAGGTTCGTTTGAATGTGTTTGGGTTTGGAATAGAGACTACATTTAGACTACTAAATATAGTCTCAATCTATATTCTTGAAATCTCAATTCAAATCTGGAATATTCGATCATTTCTATCGAAAATCACTAGGAATTTGACTTTTGTTGCTCTCGGACAACCACCATAAAACCTTTTTTCGGGTTTTTAATTTTTTCACTAAAAATCCCTAGAAAATTGGATTTCCTTGCTCGAGTCCCTGGCAGGATGAGAGCGATCCATAATTGAGGGCGTGACGAATAAGTTTGTCTCCCGTACAAGAGTAATATTGCTCGCGAAACGCTTCGATACAACTTCGTAACGTAGAAAGATAGGTTGCACAGACGTATGTACGTAACGGCGCGCGGATCGTCGTAACGTAACTCAAGCCGAGGCCCGTCCGTGCGGTTGTAGCGACGTATCAAACATGCAAATGAGCCGACATAATTCGTCGTTTGCGGGCAGCAGCAACGAGCAGAGATTCTTACCGAGCAAAACCAAACGCCCGTAATATTCTCGTTGACTGGCGAGAGAGCGCTCGCGTATCGAAAACTTACGAGGCACCGTGATCAGTACAATGATATTAGATCATAGAAACCCGATTTGAGAAATCCACGACAGGCTATACTTTTCCATCCGCGATAATGCACCTAGCAGAAAAACGCATCGTGGATCGATATCCCGCACGGTGAATTGTATTTAATGATATGACGTTAGGAGCAACGATGATAATAGCACATGGCAAATACGGTATGGACCTGCCAATTGGAATGGAGCTTAACCGGCACTAGTGGGCGCGCAGTTGGTGCGCGTTTTCGAAAATCTCTCAAGGGGGGAGGCACCTTGAAGCGAGAAAAAGATTGCTGATTTTCATGTTTTTGCTTAGGAAATATTTTTTCACAATTTTTGAGACTTGGGGTATGTTTTATTACTACGTTTGGCTGCTACATGGTATTTTAATGTTATTAAGGCTGTCTTCTGGTCTAGAGGGTCAAAATTTGGGGTTTTTTTAAGATGTGATAAAAAAAAACAAAAAATATTTCTAGGATCTATTTTTTACCACATATTTATTCATCCTTTAACATTATATAAAAAAAATGAAAAAAAAAATCCATAATTCCGATAGTTACAGGCTGGTAAAGTGGGGGTGGAAAAAAACGGCCTCTCCTGGTTGACACGATTCCAACCCTCCTGGTAATCTGAAAAAAAAATGAAAAAAGATTCTTAATTAGTAAGGGTGTCATGACAGCCCCTACCTCAGGCAAAAAAAATCGCAAAATGGCGACTGTTTAAAAAAAAGGTCATTTTTTGCCCGAGGGAAGCCCGATTTTTTCCGAATTTTGTTTGTCTACTCGATTATTCATTTGGCATTTGGAAAAAAGGTATGTTATTAACCATACATTGGACTTATTTCCTACAAATGTTCTATTTAAAAAAAAATAGAGAATAAACAACTTTTTGAGGTATAATAGAGACTCTATGTGAAAAAGATGTATAAAAGACATCGTCCAACGGCCGGCTCGATAACTCGACAATGGTTGGTCTGAAAAATAAAAATAAAAAAGTTTTATCTATAGAAATGTAGTTCTCGTTGTACGTAGCCATTTTTCGAAAAAAAAAAAACAGAAGACATTTTACTCTACTACGCAATTTGTCCACTTCTAGGCGGTTGTATCATTACCTAAATATTCACCAAAAAACCCTTTCTTTTGAATTTTTAGAATTTTAAATTCGAATTACTATTACCCTTTTCCTTGCAAAAAGAATACATGACTAGCGGTTTTTCGCCAGAAAACAAAAATTCTTCAAGGGAGGACACTACTGTGGCGAGCCGAAAAAATATCGTTTTTCCCAAGTTTATTTATTTAGGATTTGAAGAAAGGTATGTTATTTAGCATACATTGAACTTATTTCGTGTAAATCTTTATTTAGAAAAATCAAAAGTTAATAACGTTATTGAGGTATAATAGAGACTCTATATAAAGACGTGGTCCAACGGCCGGAGCGAAAACTTGACCAATGGTTGGTCTGAAAATAAAAATAAAAAAGTTTCATAATCTATATAAATGTAGTTCTCGTTGTACGTAGCCGTTTTTACGGGAAAAAATATTTTTGTCGAAATGGCAGGTGTTCAACAAAAGTGTCATCTTAGCGAAACTTTTACTTATATATTTAGGGGCTTAAAAGATGTTAAATAAAAAAATTAAAAATCGGCTACGTTCAGTCAAAGCTACTGCAATAACGGAAAATTTGGTTTTTCAAAATTGAAAATCGAACAATTATAGCTAGAGTTATAATTCCGGCCAGATCAAGAAAAGTCTTTTCGAGAAAACCGCGAACATATCGTTGCTCCACTTGCTCACACTAAATCGTCTGTAACTTGTTCAATTTTCGATATTTTAACGTGAATTTTTTTTTCACCTATTCTTGAATATGTAAACTTTTTAGAAAATCCATTTTTTGACGCATCACAGTGGTGTCCCGCCTCAAATATAATGATTTACAATAGACTCGATAGATTCTCGCAATTTCCTGTGCCAGAATCCACCGATTGAGCAATCGATCGTCGAAACTGTCCAAAGGGCAGTCAACGAGGAACTACCATCGATGAAGGCCATGTGAACACAGTACATAAAATATCCTACCCATACTTAACATTCTTATAGAAACTCGCATTCACATACGCACGATTTTACGCCTTGGCTGAGAAAATGCAAATTTCCATCAGATTATTTCCTCCCCCGTATTTATACTGTTGATCTCGTGGTGAAGCTGACTAGCTTTTATCGGAAGGCTCGTTGAAGGCTCTCCACGCGGTAGTTGAGTATTAAGAGGGTCAGCTTCATCGAGATCTCCGCACACGTACGTAAACACGGCTCTATTACTTCGCAACTTATCTTATTCACGTTCTTTCGTTCCGCGTATCCAATCTTCGAGCCTTTTCACCGGTTCTGACGGTATCGGCTACGAATTTACATATACATTTATATAGAAGGGATAGGACATTTTAAACCCGTTATATCAATGTAATGTTGCCGATCCGTACATTTGGCTGTTTTAAGGACGTTCCTTGGATCGTTACAAGCAAGTCGTTGACTTTCGGGCGTGGAAGGTCCTCGAACTCACCTTTGCATAGAGGTTACGCATGCTCTCATTTACCTAATGGTGATTTTGAGGACACGGGGGTTCACATAATGTTGACTATGGGGAGGTCGGGTACGGGGACGGTCCTCGTCGTCGCATGGCTGCAAAATCACATGGCCTCATATATGTGTCATATATACTTGAAATTTCTTAATCCCCTGATTCATTTTTCAGAGCACGAAAAAATATATAAACTATAAAGGGTGTCTCAACATCACCTGACATCAACAATGGCGCGCCATTTTTTTTGTGGCGAACATGGAGTACTAATCTTTGACAACTGGCATCACAGGCCAGTGAAAGGGACGAAAACCCAGCATTTTTAGCGGAGAATTCGAATTTTTCACTGAAGCTAGATGGTTGCACGCTGAAAATAACACTAATTACATTTTTCCCCTCAACTCACCCCAACCCGAAGAAATAGGGGTTGAAAACTGAAGGCCCTAGACCACTCTAGAGGCCGAAAAAATAGGCTTTTTGGGGATTTTTTTTTTCAGAAAAACTACAAAATAAATCGAGATTGTAATAAAGGGTGTTTATCATACATATCACTGACTGTATACAGTAATTTTTTTGAAGCGACTAATTTCAAAATGGCGGCCGTGCAGCGTTTTGCGATGACGTCTCCGTTTGTCCAGGCTCCACGGCCGGACAAACAGCTCCTATAATTTTTTAATTATAATGAGCCAATGAATTTTTTTCGATTATATATAATAACTGCTATAGACGTACGTAGGATTTTTTGGATATATTGATTTTTGGTCAAAGGGCGCACTTCTAAAGTGAAAAGTGAAAAATTTGCCTAAAAAATCGTCAGATAATTGTTAATAACAAATGAACTATGCAATATAAAAAAAATCCTACGTACTTTCATAGACAATGTATTTTTCAAGATATATTCAACATTTCAAGTGAATCGGTTGAAAATTGTCCGAGTTATGTTTCCGACCAACTTAAAAAATGCAGTTTTGAAATAAACGCGTTTGAATTTTTGAGTAGCTCGCTGCGGACCAGGCGGCCTTGTACTAAAATTCGAAAACCGAGTGCTCAGAGATTTTTCCCGGCCATAATCTTTTGGGACATCATTTTTGAGGTCTTAGGGGACCATTGAAAAAAATCGATTTTTCGAAAATTCTAGAGTGACCTAACCCCTTAAAAATCGCCGTATCTCGATAATTAATAGCCCGATCGAAAAATGTTTCGAGAACAAAAGTTGTTTGCACATAGCACCACCGACCCAGACAAGGACGCAGCGATATGTCTACTCCGCTCGCACCCGAATCAACCCCGAATTTTCTAATCGTTTTTGTGCCGCTATTTTCAAAGATAGGGAGCTGGATGTCAGATAACTTTATGCGTATTTTATTATTCCAAACAACTTTTGTTTGAAACATTTTTGGATCGGGTTATTAGTTATCGAGATACGGCAATTTTTAAGTTTTCAACCCCTTTTTTCTTAGGGTTCGGGCAAGTTGAGGGGCGAAATTTCATATGCTTCTAGCTTCAGTCCAAAATTCTGATTCTACGCTAAAAGTGCTGTATTTTTCTCTCTTTTACTGGATTAATCAGGAAGTGATGAGGTTTAGTCATGGAGAATTACACGATTGAGCAACGCATAGAAATTGTTATTTGCTGCATTGTTACTGCATAGTTATAACAAACGAAGTTAGACTATAAGTAAGACTACGCGAAGTTTGTGATAACTGCATGAAAATTGTAAATGTAAATTGGCCACTAAGATCATGCGATTTGACGCCATTGGACTTCTTTCTTTGGGGTTTTCTAATGGGAAAAGTGTATGCCAATGATCCACAGACCATTCCGGAGCTCAAGGAAGCAATTGGACGCAACATTAAGGGGAGATGTACACCTAGAAGCCGGAAAAAGGTCATTTTTTCTGAATTTTTTCAAGGTAAACTATTTGAAATTTCGGATTGGGATTTTAATTATCTAAAAGTATATACAGTCAAAAATATGTTTAATTCTCTTTATTTAAAAATATCAAAAATATACAAGGACATTGTATGATCCTTGGAGCGTCTTAAAAAAATCTGCGTATACGGTACCCACTGGCGTTTCTTCAAAAATCATCTGAACGAAAAACCAAAAAGATTATTAAATTAGATACTATAATCTAGTACTTGTCATAGCCGATTTTGAAAATATCGATTTATGACAAAATGGCGGACGTTTGCACATAAATAGTGATTTTTGGGCCAAAAATTAGTTATTATTTTGCCTATAAATCAAAAACTAAGTAACGGAAAAAGAAATCCTATGACAAGTACGAGATAATGGTGTATAGAATAACCACAAAAAACCTCAAGGCAATCGGTTAATTGGTTTTCGAGAAATTTTGGGTACCGATTTGGAAAACGTGGTTTTGAGAAAAACGCGTTTGAAAATTTGGAAATGAATAAATCATAAAATTTGTCAACTTACATGGAATCATCGATACCAGGCCCATAGTGTAGGTCTTCTACGGTCGTCGGAATGTCGCTTCTAAATCCTCGACCTCGACCATCTAGGTGTATATCTGCCCTTCATGAAATTAGCCCGCAATTTTACCAAAACGTTATTAAAAATGTCGGCAAAAGAGTGAACGTTTGCAAACAGGGACGAGGTAGCCACTCATCGGATATCGTGTTCCACACATAACCTCCAAGTTTGTACTTCACATTGAAACAAAAATATTCGTACTTTTCAAATAAATAATACGTTTTATTAATAAATTTAAACGTCAGGTCATTTTTCGACACCCTATAGTTGCATTCAACTGGAAGAAGGAGCGAAGAAGCATGGGTAAAAAGAAAAGAGTGCGAAAGAGGGATGGAAGAGCGAGAAAAGGTGCAGGACGATAGCGTAATTGGCTCACGAAATTATCTGATTTGAACCCACACACGCCCCGAAGCGCACCCTTTCGACACCCAACTACCACAGATGCGTTCGCTGAACGAATCGAATGCGCTCCTCTCGTTGAAATTGGCCGCGAAACTCCGCCACCGATCTCTCTCAATCACGTTACTCACGGTTACTCAATTTTTTTCTGACGATCTTTCTCGCCGATCTGGGAGGCGCACTTTACAGCTTCTTTATTCGAGGAGAAGTGAACGATGACAGGCATGAAGAAGATTACGTTTGCCGTGCACACAATACACGTGTGCATCAGCGACTACGGTTTTGAGCAAACTTTTTTTTGGCTTCAATACTGATTGCGTTTGGGAGATTAGGGTATCATCTCTTATTCGGAATCCTAATTTTTCACATTTATTCTTGGTGTCTCCAAGACTGGAGACGGTGGCGCTTGCAGCGGAGCGAGGGAGACGGAGAACGGATGACTTTCGTATCAAGTTATAATGGTCCTCGAAGAAGACAAATGGATTGAAAGGAAATGGCAGATTGATGCTGAAAATTGAACTATACTTTCCACAATCTACTCTGAAAGCGTTTCGCTAATGAGCATCCAAAAGTACTGGTTGATCTCCCGTGCAGAAATTTTCGTAGGGTCCAAGAGGTCATCGCATTGGATCCCTATACTAAAATGTCACGCTCGTGCATTGGATACCAATTGGGACTCCACATTGGCATCCAATATACGGGTCCAATTTTAATCCTAAAGGATTCCCACATTATCGAACGGAATCCGATATAATTCTTGATGGATCCCATAGCATTATGTACGCTGAATTTTGTAAACACAATATATGGATATACAATATGAGCAAATATCAAAAAAGTATTTAAAAAAGAAAAAGACATATATTTTTTTATCATAACGATACATGCATATATTGAGAACCTTAAGAAAAATCACCAAAAAATACAGAAAAACAGCAAAAACATGGCCGTCGGCTGATGAGGACATTTTTTTGCTACGTTCGGCAGTGGACACTCTCCAGGTTAAACTGTCCATCCGAAATCTAATAACCAAACGGGTTATTCAAGTTAACAATAAATACGAGTCGTTAACGATCGTCGATTTTTTCAAATCGTTATTTTTGTCAACGCGACGACGAATTGAAACTCAATCATACAAAATCTTTGAAAAAAGTCGTCATTTTTCCGTAACTATCAAAAAATCAATATTGATTTTTTAAAGTGAGATCGTCAGCGACCTTTAAATGTGTCTCATCGTATCTTCTGTAAATTTGAAAACAATCCATCGAGTGGTTCTCGAGATATCATGTCCACCGACTTTGAAAACAGTGTTTCGAGAAAAACGCTTTTAAGGGGCTATACTAGTGTGACACTTAAAAAAAATCGATTTTTTTTGCCTTTTTCGGCAGTTTATACTTTCAAAAATATAAGATGAGATTTTTATATTTTCAAGATTTTTATACTTTCAAGAATATGAAATGAGATTTTTCAAATTTGCTGACATTGTTACTCAAAGAGAAATTATCCGGTTGACTTGAAATTCAAACTGAGTACTCTTGAATATATGTACTCTACAATGACGTAGGATATTTTTGATTGGATGAAAATTAACGATTTGGCATTGAAAAAACGACCATTTTATAGGCGAGAAAACCGACTTTTTTCATAATTACGCCATTTTGTTAGATTTTGATATTTTTCGAAAATGCTACATCATTGTACAGGAAATACCTTGCAGTTTAACAACATTTTTTCCTTTTTCGGTTTCAGCTACTCAATCGGCCGGAATCATGTCAGCAGTGGAGGAACTTTTTTTTTTGGCCCCTCCGAAGGCAGCGCATAAGACGCTTGGATCTCAATATTTTTATATGAAAAAATTATGGAATATAGGTCAAATATAGCCAAATATATTCTTAATTTTTCGAAAGATTTAATTGAGTACTTTTCTTCCAAAAAATTCCCGAAAATTACCCAAATTTCCAGCGTTCCCACTGGCATAGCCCCTTAAAGTTTGAAGTACGGTGCTGCTACCGCTTGCCCAGCCGACTGTTAGAAACTGTGGCTCATTCAATTTTGGGACTATTCCAATGAAACTTTCAGGGTATATAGCTAAATGGTAATCCTATTGGATAAAAATATTTTTGGAAAACTGCATCTTTTTGTCCCACCTAGGTAGATGATTCAAAATCAATGTGAATCACATCACTGGGAATCCACAGTAATTATCGTTGTTATTCATTTTACTGCACTTTGACATATCACCACACACATACACGCTCACGAAGCGTGCAGGTTATGTTTCAATACGCCGAGTTTTTGCTTGCGAGGTTTCACATATTTTCAATTCGAACGTGGTAACAACTCTCAAACGGCGTTCATCGGAGAACAGTGCCGAATTGTCCCTAACAAATCCCTATAGAGATGTGGGTGCTCTTGGGACTCCCCAACAAATTTGTGCACGGTATCACGGAAGGATATTTTTTTCGGGAGATCCAAGAAATTTCGGTTGAGAAAATCAAATAAAAAATTCCCAAACGTCGTCAATCGGGAAATAGCGCGGCATCGACTCGGATTCCAATGTGGCCTCTCGACCTACGGCGTCCCTATCAAATCCCTACGGGATAAAAGTCGGAGAATCCCAAACCAATTTCTGCATGACCTATCGGTACTTCAGCGAGCTCATTCGCTGTCAGATGTTTTCAGTTTTCGAGCGTAAATTTCCCATAAACAATCATACTGAAAAATTGCGGATAAGGTTCTGAACCCCCCCCATCGAGCTGAAATTTTACACAAACCTTCCCTTCAATTTTTTAAGACAACCCCTAAAGGGATTTTTGGCAACTCGCAATAGTTTTCGAGATATGGAATGTTCAAGTTTTTTTTAAGGGTAATGTTCCAAACCCCCTCCCCCCTCCCATCGAGCTGAAATTTTGCACACACTCGCAATAATTTTCGAGATCGTGAATTTTTAAGTTTTATTTTAAGAGTAATGTTCCGACCCCCCCATCGAGCTGAAATTGTTCACAAATATTCCTTTTAATATTTTAAGACAACCCCTAAAAAGATTTTTGGCGACTCGCAATAGTTTTCGAGATAGTGAATTTTTAAGTTTTTTTTTAACGTGCGCCGTCTATATCTATATCTGCCACGTCTCCGTTCATATCTATAAATGTTCTCACGCTCTCCGTTTTGTCCAAACAAAAATACTCAAACAAACCCAAACAAGCAAATCTAAAAAATCCAAACAAGTAAATCTAAACAAACCCAAATAATTCCAAACAAGCAAACCTAAACAAACCCAAACCCCAAAACGATTGCGCGCCGCCCAAAATTCCTTTAGGGGTTGTCTTAAAATATTAAATCGAAGGTTTGTACAAAATTTCAGCTCGATCGGAGAAGGGGGGGGGGGGATCATTGAACGAATGCCATGAGCATTCATTCAATGATGTATTTAGTGTACATCGCGTACATCGGTAAAAGATAAAGAGAAAATGTTTACCAATATATGCTTGGATGCGATTTGGGTGTCGCGAGCGTAACCTCCCACACGCGGCAGGGCAAATGGAACCACGCCGAGAAAGCGGCTCGCGCACGTATACTTTTTTTCGAACGAATTTACAGCAGCCGAAGTCCGTATACGATGCTCCGTGTACGAGGATCAGGACCCCGCGGGTTCTCCGCTTCTCGAGCGTGGAAATCGAGGCGGGCAGGTATGTATACATACGAAAAATAAGAACCCCCGTTATTCCTCATTTTTTCTCTTCATTTTTGCATCTCGTTCATTTCATTTATTTCTTTATTCTCGCAAGAGCACACACAGACCAAACCCGTCTTTATGGGCTATACTCGCGCGAGACTTTTTAATTTATTTTTCGTTTTTTTTTTTTCCTCTGCAAGGAGAGCGGGGGGTGGCATTCGTTGGAGACTTTTATTATCGCATTGAAATTTATCGTATTTATATCACTGCCGTATAATTGCACCAAACAAACACATTCTTCGTAACGAAACACTTGAAGCATACGCAAGCCTTTTTATTCGCATTTGGATATTTCTGTACGAGGTATTTCTGACGAATTGCCTTGGCCAAATATTAATTCGAATATAGCCCATTTTTTGCGACCTTGAGTCCATTTACAAGGATTCCCGAAAGTTTTTTAACGCGATGAATTTCATTAATCGTTGTATTATTTACTTTGAGAATACAAGTGAAAAAAAACGTTCATCATTAAGAATGATGAACGTTGAGATTTAATTTTTCAAAAATTACGATGTTTATTTTTTTGTATGATTTGTGAATATTTTTCAACTTTTCTGCACTTGAAAACGTAGCATTGTGACGTTGTATCCTTGGCTCGGTGTATTTAGGCGGAGAATTTAGTAGCCTTAGCAGTTAATTAAGGATTGAGACATGGCCGATCGGAAATTAGCCATTTTGTGCGACATGGCCAAAAGGTGAAGAAATTTTTCATTTTCGATTTCAAAGATTCCAGTCCCGCCACTCTAAAATTCCTGTTCCCAAAAATATGGATGAGAAAAACCCTATTTACGATAAAACAATCATACCCCTTCGGTTGCAGTTTTCTTTACTTTCCCCTTTTGGCTTTCTCCAATTGAAGGAATTAAGATTTCAGAATGAGCCTGCCATTCTTTAGGTGCACCAAAATTCATTCCGGAACCCTACTTACAATTAGAACCACAAACCGGTTAATCGAAAACTGCATGGCAGGCCAAAAAAAGGACTTTTTATCGTTTATTTACAAATTTATAAAGTTATTGAGAAATGTTGTAATAACTTCTATATTTCATGTGAATAAATTTATTGTTTTAGAAAAAGTTAATAAACAAATCGAAAAAAATACTCATGCGTTTTACAATTTTCATCAACAGTAATAATAAGAAAGTAACTTTATAAAAATTGGCGTGTTTTTATTTATATTTTTGGTTAATATGACAATTAATTTAACGGAATGAGCATCCTTTCTCCAAAAAATGAATTTGTAAAGCAGTTAACTATTAAACTATTAGATTTTTAAATTATTTAATGACATGATCTTACAGAAAATGAAATAATCTACAACAAAAGTCATATGATATTTCGTAATGATTCTGATAGTTTCAAATATAATTCAAATTTACTATAAATTCAATGTTGACCTCAAATAACTTTTGAAAGAGTAGATTTATATAAAACGATAACAGCGTTTAATTCCCTCCAAAAAATGTCGCAGGCATTGCTGTACGTTTACCCGTAAGCGAGTTATCAAATTTGAAAATAGCAAGCAAACTTTTCTCCACGGTATTAGCATAGGAAATGGAAAATCGCGATGAGGAACCTCTAAATACTAAGGGCTCATATTTTAACAGGTGTTTTATTTTACCTTACTGCAGCTCCTGAGTAGTGGAATTTGAAGAAGATAAACTAGTCGGTTTTTTTTTAAATTACCCTTGTATATATATATAATCTAAGAGTTATATATATCTAAGTTAAATCTAAAATATAAGAGTAAAATCTAAACATCTAAAATAATGGCAATATCAATGAGGATATCTATATATATACATATATATATATATATATATATATATGCATATAATGTAAGAGTTATATACTATACAATTATAATCTATGTTATATTATATATATATATATATATATATATATATATATATATATATATATATATAATCAACATACGATACGAATCACGTACACAGTTGCATTCCTAGATGCATACATCTCTATCGGCTATACGCTCCCAACATAATATACAACGCGGTTACGGACGATAAAGACATTGGCGAATGTGCAGCGAATCGCTCGCGATATTCGATTCGTAAATTTTGTCGGAGCGACAGATACGATCGTCGAGCCCTCTTGCCACGTAATTTCTGGTGCTGTTCTCTGATTCCTGCTGTATATAGTCCACATCATGGTATAATTCTCGTACTACTATTGTACGCAATAACGTATATCATGCTCGTATACCTCACTATATATATATATATATATATATATATATATATATATATATATATTCTTTGATTGCGCTCCTATTCCGTTGATCAGACAAGAATGCAGATAGTCCATTCTCACTGGTATTGGTAGGGCTTTCGTATGTATGAAAGTGTAAATGTGTGGAGGCGACAAGGGAAGAGTAGTAGCAAAGTACATCAGGAGCACTGACGGGGAGATCGACTGGGTGTGTGGGAGTCGACATAGATGTATAATATCTATCTATGTGTATATAAATGTATACATATACGAACATTGGATACATCACGCTCAGGATTCACTGTCGTTAATGAGAAAGCAGGAAACTCAAGGGAGTGTCGTCCACGTCGATCTCATTCCCGCCGTGGTATGTCAATATATATATATATATATATATATATATATATATATATATATATATATATATATATATATATGTACACACACACACACACACACACACACACACACACACACACACACACACACACAACAGGGTGTCCTGTTATGAATGGATAATCCTGCAACTGTCGATAGGTCAGATCATGTCCTAGTATATGCTGGAATTTCAGTTTAGTAAAAGTACCACGGAATTCGAGATTTTGGGGTTCATGTTATTTTTTGAAAAAAAAAAAACCATCCACTTTTGGTTTTTCGCATGTCATTTCTACAAGCGATATGAATCGACAATAACTGAGCAACTTTTTTAAGTAATTGGCATGATATGCGTAGTACATTTTGTTCACACCACAGGTTATCAAAGTCAGATGTTCGAATTGGTTTGCATGAAAATTCTGCATATGATCGATTTTCATAAAGTTTCCTTAACATTTAACGACATTTTTAAATCAAAAAAGACCTTTCTCGATCTCTTTTAAATTAAAGAAGACTTTTCTAGATAAAACAAATAACCAAGAGTATTTTTTTTTAAACCGGGTCAAAAAAAGTTATCATTTGTAGAAATGGCATGCGAAAAACCAAAAGCAGATGATTTTTATCTCAAAAACCGTGGGACTTTTACTAAAAGGAAATTCCAACATATAGTAGGACATGATCTGAACTATGAACAATTGCAAGGATTATCCATTCGTAACAGGACACCCTGTATATGCACATATATGTACGGTGTGTATTTATACGATAAAGCGGGGCAAATTGGCCTCGATAGTCGCAACAAATTCACCGAGTCCTTCGATCCTTGCACACGTCTCCGTTATAAATACAAGAAACCCGCGGTCGTACCGTTTGTGCACTTCGGTGTATAATATCGATGCGAAAACGAACGAGCGTACGCGAATGAAGAAAGCCAACAATATCCGGGGAGAAAAATAATGAGGAAAATTATCGGAGCATGTACGAACAATCAAGTGAAACCGTTCCCAACACTTTTATACAAGAAATTATAAAATTTCATTTACGTCATTGTAGTATTATTATATTATAGGCGACTTTAAGTAATTGATTAAATGTTTTACTTTAATTTTTGTTTTTTGAACGTTAGGTACATAATTGATTAAATTTTAAGTAAACAAGTAATTCAATTTACAAGTACTTTTTATGAAATTATAATATTATTATATTATTAATAATTTTAAGTAAGTAATTAATAGAGTTTTTTACTTTAGGTTTTTATTTTTAAACTTCAAACCAGTAGTTAATTCAATTTTAAGTAATTGTTTGTGAAATTAATAAATAGATCAGGATTCTCTTTTCTTCCTGGCACGTTATCAAATGTAAACCTTCATCGTTGACAAAATAAGGCTGCGGACGGACCAAAAGAAAAATTCTGATATAGCATGTGCCAAAAATATTTGAATTTCAGAAATTTGTTCGGATGGAAATTTATCCACTCATGATTTGGTCAATTGGACGTTGGAAAAATGCGACGGAAATGGGCACACGCTTTTTCTCACATAAATAAATAGACTCCTAACTGCACTTGATTCTCCAAACGGCTCTAATCTTTTCGTGCTAAAAAAAAATCAATGCTGATCAATGAGCAGCAAAAAAAATAGTTTTCTCAAACTATTATTTCGACGAAAAAAAACTTCCGTTTTTTGTTAATTAACATTCATTACATTAAGAGAGTAACAAGTGGAATCACAGCATGTAGATGTCAAGCATTATAATAAAACATCTCGAAATAACATTCCGGATCTAGATCTCTATGCATATAGATACATACACACATATCCAACATGTACCAGTAGCACTTTCGAAAAGCGGACCTTTACACGATCTTCCTCGTTCGGCTTCTCATATTCAGTGACACACGTGGCATATGATGACACTTTGACGCGAGCGTGTATATATAATGAGCACCTTCGGACATATCTATACGGGAAAAGAAGGCTGGAATTCCATTTAGTATGTAAAGTAGTGTTGTATCTGGTCTCCCGTTTTGGTATAAATGTCCACGTTGGAACATCTCGCGTGGTGGGTCCCTCGCCCCGAGTCGTAAATCGCACGTGGGTGGAAGATCCACGAACGAGCGAAGAAGAAAACGAGCGAGAAAAAATTTCTGAAGAATCAAGATAGACGAAAAAAAAAGTCAATTGAAACGAACAAAAAAAAACGAGTGGAGTTAAAAAGCCAGTCGAATCGAATGACGAGGTGAGATATAAATGCGAGGCAACGAGAAGCGTTGATGATCGAGAGGCAAAGATAAGAAGATATTCCTTTGAGGAGAGGCAATATTTCCGCGATAGACTCAATGGCCATCCCAAAGACTCGCGGTGTATATACACTACCGGCCAAAAATTTCCGGACACTTCAGATAATTGCAAAACTTTCGATCACTTTGGATAATTGCAAAATTATATTAGAATAATATAATTAATTATACAGAGTTATATAATATCTTCGTAAATTAATAAATGAAAATTAACTATATTATTCTAACATTATTTGGCGATTATCCCGTTATCGAAAGTTTTGCAATTATCCGAAGTGTCCGGAAACTTTTGGCCGGTAGTGTATATGCGGTCATTTTTTTTAATCACTGGTGACGAGATACCATGGTGTTTCTTGACGTGTACTTGGAAAGTGAATATCGCCTAACGGTATCTCAAATATTTTCGGTATTTCATTTACTCCTGCGTGCTCAATCGCAATTCCTGTATTTTGTCAACAACACACTACGCTTTATCACACATCCCTATGCTTTATTTTTGCCTCATTTACCTCATCAATTACTTCTAAATATCTCAAGGCAGTATTGTTTTCTAGCATGCTGCTTGGATGGGGGTATTTAGGATGGAACAAGTGAAAAGAAATTACTGAAAAAATAAATACATATACATTGATACGTCAATAATATGACCAAATTAAAAACAATATATTATCATGTACTTTTGAAGGTTTCTTTACAACGGTGTGCGGAAAACCCAATTGGCAATCAGCATTGTGGGCGTTGCATGAATTCGGATAGAAAACCAAACATACTCTCAATCCGTATGAGTGTGTGATGTTCGATGCCAGAATCAGTAAACAAAAAAATTACAAAATGACAGCGTCCTAAATGTTCATTATCAATTTTCCCTATTTTCCTGACCATTCTACGAGTTATATATATTTTTTTAATTGTTCCGACTCAATTCTGCGACGAACGGTGTAGGCAATCAATTTAAAATCAAAATAAAAATTTGCATCAAATGGTAACATTTCGTCAGTTGTCCCGAAACTCCTTGGAGTTGCTGCGTCGCGACCACGCTCCTCGAGCGTCCTTAGAATTTCTTTCTATAACTCGCCTAATTTTATGAGTATCGTCAAACGATTTCCACAGCCGTTCTCAGTCATATGTAGAACAATAAAATAAAGAAAACGTTTTTTTTCTCTAAATTTCGAGACAACAATACTGCCTTGAACATCTCCATAATTCAGTATACTCCTTCGAACCCTCGAAAACACTAGGGGATGATGGCGAATAATGTATGAACATGTAAAGAATATATTATTCAATATGAAATATTAGAAATTTCAAGAATTTCAAGAATTTTAAGAACGCTGTAATCGAATCAAATTTTGATTGAAAACTTCTGTCTCGTGACGGACGATAGGCAGGGCAGAAATTGGGGCGGAGTTCCGAAAAACCCCAACCTTCGAACGAGCTGAAATTGCGCACAGACCTTCCTTTTAATATTTCAAGACATCCCCTAAAGGGATTTTTGGCGACGCCGAAAATACCCAAACAAACCCACACGCAAACCCACAAAATATTGCGCGTCCCCAAAAATCTCTTTAGGGGTTGTCTTAAAATATTAAGAAACCCCTTAATATTTACCCTTAAAATATTAAATATAAGGAAAGTTTGTGCAAAGTTTCAGCTCGATCGGAGGTTGGGATTGTCGGAACCTTATCCAGAAATTGTGATCACTAGATCACAATCAGATCACAGTTTACTAGATCACAATCAGATCACCCAGGAATTGTGATCACTAGATCACAATCAGAACATAGTTTACTAGATCACAATCAGATCAGCCAGAAATTGTGATCACTAGATCACAATCAGATCACCCAGAAATTGTGATCACTAGATCACAATCAGATCACAGTTTACTAGATCACAATCAGATCAGCCAGAAATTGTGATCACTAGATCACAATCAGATCACCCCCGAAATTGTGATCACTAGATCGCAATCAGATCACCTCCAGAAATTGTGATCACTAGATCACAATCAGATCACACCCAGGAATTGTGATCGTTACATCACAGTCAGATCACACCCAGAAATTGTGATCACTAGATCACACCTAGAAATGGTGATCGTTAGATCACAATCAGATCACACCCAGAAATTGTGATTGTTAGTGTGATCGGAAGAGCCAGGAGATTTCTTCATAACATTTCAATTCGCTCGAATTTGTAACGGAGCGAATTTTTAGCGATACAGGAAAGTGCCACGTAAATAAATATGTCGTTTGTTTAAACGCGTTGATAAGCGTATGTACGGTGAATTATATAAATATCGATACAGAAGGCACGCGTTCATCAAGTATCGAACAGAAATCTCACGGCACCCGCGGAGCTAGACCAGAAGGGTCATAACTCTCGTCTTTACGACGTTGATCGTAAGCATATACGCGAATAAGTGTACAGTGGAAGCAGCATGAATCGTTTTGCCGTACTCGCGTTATGCTTCCTTTTACGTTTTCACATACGCGGCTCGAGGCCTCTCTCTCTCTCTCTCTCTCTCTGTCTCTTTTTTTTTAATCGTCATTTATTTTTGTCATCTCGGATGACCATCGTTTTTTCGCGAGTCTCGCATTATAACTGGTACTGTGTGACGCTTGGCAAAGTCCCGGAAATCGTAATCACGCACAGAGAGAAGAGTATAGAGCGGCTCCCGTGTATACCGAAGCGAACATCGATTATGCCTCTCGTCCGTCTCGCCTGAGGTGTCGATGCTCTTGTTTTTCTCGCGTATTTCCTTTTTCATGTACGTTCTTTTTTATCTGCAACGTGAACGATCGACGACTTCTCGCTCTCGAAACTCAACGACAATTTGATTTTTTTCTTCTCGATCTTTATACGATTCTTGAGTCATGATCTTGAGTCATCTTGAGCTCTTGAGTCATCTTTATCCGATTGACTCAAAATCAACGTCAGTAGCGATTAAAAATTCCGATTACAAAAATTCATCGATGATTTTCTTCATTCATCCAACATAGCATGAAATACCACTCCATTAATTTATTCAATAGTCAGCCATGCAGCTACCCCTTAACACGAAAATAATTTTATTCGATTATTACTTTTTCCCTCAATCTAAATAATCTTCATCAAAATAAACTTCAGAATATAAAATTCAAAAGGATAATCTCATATACCACTTTTCCATTCACGGTTCATTCAACGATTTCAAAGCAAAGAATTGTTCTTTACGAGAACAACGATCGTACGTTTTAACGACAGAACGAAAAGTTCTGGAATAATGCAGCACGGTCCTTATGTAAAAATGGGTGCTTTTTTTTGTCGTCTTTAACGTTATCGACGTCGTAGTTTCTTAACTGACAGGGTACGCGGTTATCCCGCGGCGTATACGCCACGTAGGTTCGGGTAGGTAAGCTTTGAAGGCGTCATTACGTGCGAACGACAGCTCACTTAAGTGCCCCATTTATATATCGCGTACAGTGCGTACGTAGATCAGTGCGTGTGCGAGGCTACGATTGCTGGCTTTCGCGGTGTCCCTGCCCGCGCCTTGGTCACATCCGCACACGTACGAGAATTTATAAGCTAATAATATCGCTACCTTGGTAGTAAAGGCCTTTTCGCGGTACGTATCGGAGTAGCGTGAAAATGATCGCGCACAGGTATATACGCGAGTCGGCTCGCGGAAGATCGAGAAGAATCGTTGAGTTTCGCAGCGACCGAGGTAGGAATTGACGATGAAAAAAGGGCTCGCCAAGCTCTGAAACAAGGCTCACATTTTTTAATTCAGGCTGAGCATTAGCCTGATCTCAGGCCTCGCTGAACCTCTGAATGATAACGCGGTTTCAGGCTCTTGCACACAGGCTTGACCAAAGGCTGGTAGAAAAGCCTGTACTAAGCCTGAAACGACGAAACAACAAGGTTCAAAACGAGCCTTAATGAAGTCTTCACGAGCATTTATGACCAGGCTTATCCCAAACTCTTCTCGAGGCTAAATGAGGCCTGTTTTTAATTTTCTATATTCTACATTGGGGTAAATTTAATAAATTTGTAAAGAATTCATTTTATTTATTATATATATTTATTATTCATTATATTATTTGTTATAAAATATATATAAAAAATATTTTAAACACAATACTTTATTTTGTTTATTGTTTATGGGACACGTAATACACAGAGTGTACGCAAACTCCAGAGAGTGAGCATATACGAAATGTGTGTGTGACGAGAAAAAAAACTTTTTTGTGTACCTCATAAATATCGATAAGAGAATATGTTTAAATGTTCTGAGCTGCCTCCTTCGCTTTCGTTTTTCGTGCCTTCGCACCCGACAAATTTATTGCTAATTTTTTTTTCATAAAAGTACAGAAAAAATATTATTTAAAATTTATTTTATTTTATCACAACCTGAAATAAGCCTACATCCAGCCTTGATTTTTTAGCCTTAAAATTCACTGGCTGAATAAAGCTTGAAATAACCCTGAGTTTAGGCTAAGCAGCCAGTCTTGGTTCCAGGCTGCTCCAAACGATGCAATGAAACCTGGCCCAGGTCTGTCTCACTCAGGCTCGGTGAAACAAGGCTCGCACAAGTTTGTTTTCATCGTCAGCCTTTTGATTGCCTACCTGGGGAGCTGGAACTGACAAAAACGTAGAGGAAGTAGGGGCAAGATGATAACGCTAAGGTCGTGTTCAAATAAAACAATACATATATGAGTCAGTCAACTCTAATTATTTTTTACACTAATCAAAATTTCTTAATCTTTCAATTTTGGATGCAAAAAAGTCGGTCTGATTTTTATCATACAATATATATTTTTAATTAAACCTTTATTTTTCCCATCTTACCCCGTATGCGGGGCAAGATGAAACAGCGCTGGGAGAATGATTGGACACGAATTATTGGCATCTGTCGCATATAGAAGTGGTTTCATTCTCAATACCAGCAATTTCATAAGCCAATCGTCTAAGTTCTGTAGGATTAGTCCGAATAATCTTGCTTTCATATCATTTTAATCATTTATAAGTTCTTTTTCTTCCTGGTAGAAACACCGGTTGAAGAGGAAAGAAATTCTTTGCTTGTTTCATTTCACCCTTTCTAACGTAAATAGTGGTACGTTGTAAAATATTGCGATTTTGCGATAGCTTGTATTCATCTTGCCCCAGTAGACGGTTAACGAATTAACAAAAAATCACGCAATAACCTTGAACACTTCCGACGAAACTTTCTTATTATATTAATAATTAGTACTTTCACTATGTTTACCTACCTGTTTCTAATCAATATCAGCACCTCGAATGAACTCAAACGATATTAAGGTAGTACGTATCCGAACCTTCTCATTCGGAAAATATTGATTTTTTGTATGCTGTAATAGAGATATAAAAAATGACGTCCGCGAAAACTGCAGGCCTCACCAGCTATACACAATAGTAATTAATTCACTAAATCGATGCATTTAAGGGGCTATACCAGTGTAACACTTTCAAAAAATCAATTTTTTTTGCCTTTTTCGACAGTTTATACTTTCAAGAATATCATCATCATTTATATCATTTATATCAAATCATGCTATCTTGCAAAAATCGATAGTTAAATCTTTAAACGCGTTTTTCTCGAAATGAGATTTTTCAAATTTGCTGACATTGTAACTCAAAGAGCAATTATCCGATTGACTTGAAATTTGAACTGAGTACTCTTGAATATTTTTACTCTAGAATGACGTAGGATATTTTTTATGGGATGAAAATTGACGATTTGGCATGGAAAAAAACGACCATTTTATAGGCAAGAAAACAGACCTTTTTTCATAACTACGCCATTTTGTTACATTTTGATATTTTTCGAAAATCCTACGTCATTGTACAGGAAGTACCTTCCAGTTTAACGACTTTTTTCCTTTTTCGGTTTCAGCTACTCAATCGGCCGGAATCATGTCAGCAGTGGAGGAACTTTTTTGTGGCGCCTCCGAAGGCAGCGCATAAGTCGCTTGGATCTCAATATTTTTCTATGAAAAAATCACGCAATATAGGTCAAATATAGCCAAATATATTCTTGATTTTCCGCAACATTTGATTGAGTACTTTTCTTCCAAAAAAATCTGGGAAATCACTCAAATTTTCAGATATTGCCAGAATTATGAAATGGCGGACTGTGACAACTCAAGTCAAATCTGATTGCGATTTTACTTCACTTACCAAACTATAATACAAACAGTTATCACATGCACTTCTCAAATAATTATTTTCAGTATCATGTTTATTATTATACCCAAATACATTATATTTTGCTTTTTTCAGATTCGATAATTTATAGATTTTCTGTCGACTAGTCAATCCGCTAGTACTACCTCAAACTTGACCAAAAATTATATCGTTTTTTGCAAAAAATCGATATTGTTTTCTCACTCGAGACACGTGCTTTCGCCACAGTTGATACTTTCACACTCATTCACCCCACCGTCACACGCACACACGTTTATTTGGCTAGGCTTATGATTCATCTTACCCCGCGAATTCGTCTTGCCTGGAGTTCCCCCATATCCCATGTAGGTTTCGCCAATCGAACCGTAACGGCCAATACTTGGACCAATGTTGGCGGGGCGATGATCGATTACCCAATTGTACGCCAATGCTCGGCTGAGTATTGACTAGCCAACATTGGTTTGCCAATACGAGGCCAATGTTCGGCCAAATATAGACTCGCTAATCATTGGCTTGTCGATACGAGGCCGATGTTTGGCGAAGTATAGACTCGCCAATCATTGGGTTGCCGATACGCGGCCAATGTTCGGCCAAACATAGACTTGCTAATCATTGGCTTGTCGATACGAGGCCGATGTTTGACGAAGTATAGACTGGCCAATCATTGGTTTGCCAATACGAGGCCAATGTTCGGCCAAGTATAGACTCGTACATTATTGGGTAATCGATATGAGGCCGATGTTTGACGAAGTATAGACTCGCCAATCATTGGTTTGCCGATACGAGGCCAATGTTCGGCCAAATATAGGCTCTCTAATCATTGGCTTATCGATACGAGGTCGATGTTTGGCGAAGTATAGACTCGCCAATCATGTTTTTGCCGATACGAGGCCAATGTTCGGCCGAGTAACGCATGATCAAACCGCAATTCGTATATTGACGATTCATTGTTTCGCGTCGAAGTCATTGAGAGACGAGATGAATACTTTTTACGAGTCCATTGGACATTAGTCTTAACAACCATACTACCAAATCAATGCACTCATTGTTGGCTGATTCTCGAACGAGCTCATACGCGATACTCTGCCCATTTTTATGAACCATCTTACACTGACAGAAAAATTCTATTAATATTAACTAACCCTATTTATTTATTCTTTATTTGAATTAACTAGATTTTTTGTGAAATAAAATTTTTCCTATTGCATTCCATTATTGGAATTATTCATTTTGAATATGTTTATTTATTCAAAGTAAACTTGAACTAATGAACAAATGGTCTGTCTTTATTGGAACACACATATTAAAGGGTTGTGGGGGTAGAGAGGGTGGAGCGAGAGGAATTATATATATATATATATATATATATATAGGTTAGGTTTGGAAATTCTCCAACATGTCAGTCGATAAAACTCTCTAATTATCACGATGATATTAACTAATTGATATAGTTTATGCGATACTAATAATGATGAGAATCCATTTGGTCTCTTATGGCATATCTGCGATTCAAATGTTACGAGCACTCGGTAGCATAGGGGCAGCGTGCTTGGCTATGAGTAGGTAGGTTCAAGGTTCGAGTCCCATATAGGTGAAATATTTTCTTCGAACTAATCGTTTCGAAAGACCAGGTAATGACAAATTACAATACAAAAAGAATCAATTTTTTTTTTTTGGCAGTGCAGGACCAATTTTGGTGATCTATATCGGGTCACAATTATCCGCCAGGACTCGGTCGATAATCGGGCCAAGCTCGAGTGCCAATTATGGCAATCTTGACGGGGACTGATTGTTGGCCGATTCTCGAATGAACTCCTACGCGATGCTCGGCCGATTCTCATAAGCCATTCTAGGGCCAATATTGATTGCGAATATCGGGCCGCTCTTATCATCCGAGGCTCGGTCGATGATCGGGCCAAGCTCGAGTGCCAATGTTGGCAGGCTCGGCGTCGCGCATCGGCCAATCGTTGGCCACTACCGATCACCCTACATGGGATATATCGCGAATTTTATTGCTAAGATGTATTTTTTTCTACCTTCTTCCAGCTCACCATTCCTTCAGGTGTGGCTGTTGTTTCTCTCGTACTTTTTTTTCGAAACGTTGACGACAGGCGAAAAAAACGGCACCTCGTCAAAATAATTAATTATCATTGTGGCTAATTTATATTTCGAAATTGTTTTTTTTTTTACTCCAAAGCAATGTTTGGTCGAAAATTTCGACGGTCGCTTCTATCCATCTTCCTCTCGAAGTGTTGGAAATAAATTTCTCGTCGGGATATTTCTCTTGGCCGTGTATCTAATCTCGTAATGCTCTCGTATTCGTGCGAGTCTTCGAACGTCGAGAAGATCACGAATCCTACACGGTCATCGCGATGTTTGGTGAAGCGTTTGATAAACTGCGTCAAGGCAATTAGAAGCCGCCGGGATCGACGACGAGAAGCCCGCGTGGTCGCCTCCTCTCGGCTCCCAATCGAGCCTCGATAGGGTCCAAATAAATCATTCGTGGTGCCCGAGCTGTGCGTGCGGACGATCTTCCCAACGGATATAACAGGCAGGACGCGTGTGAGAATCACAGACGCGTATCTCGGGGCTCTCGACTTTGTTATTCGCCGTCGTCGAATCGCTCAAACACGCGAGAATATTTACCTTTTTCTCCGAATAAATTCGGGGAGAGCGTATTAACTCGTCGGAGCAACGACAGCTCATTAATTTAATTTATTGGAATAGTCGTCGCAGCCTTAGGGACAACTGAATAGCGAAATATGCCACTTTCACGGAGAGTTGATTCAATTGTAGAAAAAAAGCTGCTTATTAAAACTAGCGCGTTCGCTTTTCTTGTCAATTTTTACTAGCTTGAAATTCGGGACTTTTCGCTGTTTTCGCATGTTGACGGAAGTTTCGCGCAAGTTGCTTTGAGGACACTTTTCCGAAAACAATTACGCAGATCCCGCATTTTCATCGGTAACATTTTTTTACCGGTTATACGTCATTTTGAGGGGAGAGGCACTTTTAGGCGAGGAAAAAAGTCGTGATTTGCATGATTTTTTTTAAAAGGGAAGATTTCTTTACCATTTTGAGGCTTAGGATATGTTTTAGTCCTACTTTATTAAGGGGTTACCCCCACTTGCGATTTTGAAAAAATCGATTTTTTTTATTGCATTTTTTTGAAGTATAAGTATCTGAGAATATGTCCTGAAAATTTCAAGTCGATCCGAACAAAATTGACTGAGATATGAGCGTTATAAGAGAAGAATCCGCGTTGAAAGAGCGTTGAAAGAGAAACTTTAAACGCGTTTTTCTCAAAATGGCATTTCTGAAGTCGGTGACCAAGATTACTCGAACACTAATGAACCGATCTTCTTGAAATTCTGCAGGCTTATTTAATACATAAAAATGTAGTCTTTAAGCGTTCGATTTTTTTTTCGAAAAAAAAATGGCCGTTTTATAGCCAAAAAACGGCCGTTTTTTTTCGTTAAAATCGAACCATTAACTTTGACTGTCCGCCATTTTGTGAAAAATGAATATTTTTTAAAATCCTTCGATTAAAGACTAGTTTATACTTATATTTGACTAAATCCATCCGCATTTTTTTTTCAGATGATCCACTTCGCCGCAATGTTGGTCACCGCAAACCGTGTATATAAAAACATTATTTCATTGACGGCCATTTGCCACTAAACAATGTAATATTTTTCAATAAAAAAATTACTGAAAGTTCTTTAAGATGTGTTCTTTAAGATGGTATATTGATCGATTGAAAATGTTTTGTAGTTTTCTTTAAAAAAATTCATGAAAAAGGCCTTTTTTGCGCTACAAGTGGGGGTAACGCCTTAATCTAAATTAAACCAACGAAGATTTTTCTTTTATTGACACTCATACGCAGAATATGAACCAAGAAAAAGTGAGAAACGTCGAAAGTCGATGAAATGGTAGGCCTTGAAACAAAAAGATTGAATTTTCCGAAAAAAATTGCTAAATTTTGCAATAAAAAATACCTTTTTTAATTTTGACAAATATTTAAGGTCATGTTTTCGACAATAAGGTTAGAAAGATTTATACCAAATTTCATCAGAATCGGTTGATTAGATTTTGAGCTATACGTCACGCCAGTTTCGAAAATGCAGTTTGGACGACCATGCAATACCTCCGCCATTTTCAAAGATCTAGATAGTAAAGATTCTAGATAGTAAAGTTAGGAAGATTTATACCAAATTTCATCAAGATCGATCAATTAGTTTTTTAGCTGTACGTCACGCCAGTTTTGAAAATGCAGTTTGGAAGACCGTGCCATACCTCCGCCATTTTTCAAGAATATTTTTTTTAAATACAATGTAACAGCCAAAAGTAGTGATAAAACATACCCTAAGTGTCAAGAATAGTGAAGAAATCTTTAATTTAAAAAAAAAAACACGTAAATCAGCAATTTTTTCCTCGCCTAAAGGTATCTTCCCCCTTAAGGCGATATTGTTGTCTAAAGCGCTGTTTTGGATGTAACTTTTCGGATGGACTAATATATAAACCTTTCGAGTTTTCTTTCTGAAATCTTGTACACATGATTATTGATCCTTCAAGAATATGTATGAATTGAAAAAAAAATCATTATCGTGTACTTCTGTACGTTTGTTTAAAACGATGCGCAAAAAACGCCCACAGTTGGTGATCAGTGTTGTAGACGTTGTTTGAATCTGAAAAAAAACCCAAGTGTTGTGATGTTTGGTACCAGTTTTGAAACGGCAAAAAAAATGACAAAAATATCAACATGCTAAACTTTGATTATCAATTTTTCCTATTTTTCGAACCATTGCACGAGTTATATATGAAAAAAAATTATTTCTACTCAATTCTGCTACCAACGTAAGAACAGTGTACTAAAGGTGTATGCCAAATCTGAGCTCAATTGACCCTCATGGTTGTCACGATATCGTGGCTATCGATGTGACAAGCATATCTTCGAGAAAAACGCGTTTGAAATTGCTGCCTCTCGACCGCGCTCCCCGAATACTCCTTATAATTTCTATAACTCGGTTAATTTTATGAGTATCATTACACGGTTTTCACAGACGTAGTCAGAAATGTCTAGAATAATTAAATTTAATTAAATCAAGCAGATTCCTTCATATTTCTCGACAACAATACTGCCTTAATTTCACTACGAATCGAACGTAAAAAGGCCTTATCTGTTAACGCGATCGCGAAGGCTAGAAAACGAAAAACTTTTCACGCGATAACGACTTTTTTAATATCGCGATGTGATTTTTGTTAAAAGATTTTTGGTCATCGCCACCAGCAAATCTTACGAACGAGCAATAAAATTCCCGCATTTTGTATTCCATGAGATATAAGCCAAAACACGTATACTCATTTCTACACTCACGTGGATACTATTACTCGATTATGACATTTTCTTTTTCTTTGTTTTTTTTTAAATTGCCGACCATAATCACCAAAGCGATATTCTCAAAAGTTTCCCAAAAGCTGAATTCGCAAAAGCTTTGCTCCGAGTGTTTCTGAGAGCGCACAACTAAAAGTGCTGCGAAATAGATTATGTGACATCGCATGACCCATCGAGCATCATCGATCATCGATCGGCACACGTTACTCCCGTTAGCCCTTAATCGATCGAATCTCCGATCAGCCAATCTCCGAAACGCGGCCCAAGATTCTTCAGAGAACAAACGCGATAGTACACGGAGTGTGAATTTACAGGCCATAAAAGCAACCAATAATTGCTTTCACTTATACCAATATCAACAGTGCTTGGCCGAATTTTTATGATGTCTATATACCACTCTCCGAAATTTCCGCGACGCGAAAAAAAATCTTAAATATCCCTCGTCCATCTCTCATCTCGAATAAACATTCTCGGAGGACTTTTTTCCATTTTGAAATATCGCATTTCTATAAATCTCCGAAAATATGGCTTTATGGGACATGGTCGGCAATTAAAAAAACGGGGAAAAAAATTAATTTGCATAATCGAGTCATATTTCACTCCACGTAAGTGTATAAATGAGTACGTGTTTTGGCTTATATCTCATGGAATATGGAATGCAGGAATTTTATTGCCCGTTCGTAGAATATGCTGGTACCAATGACCGAAATTTTTTTTTTTTTTTTCAAATCACATCGCGATATTAAATCGTCGTTACCGCGTTCGTGCAACGTTTCTCGCTTTCTGGCCTACGCGATCGTGTTAACAGATAAGGACTTTTTACGTTTGATTCGTAGTGAAATTAAAGTGCAATGACGTAAAACCGGTCAAACTTTGATGTAAGCCGCGATTCGAGGCTTTATCGTTATTACGGTATGGCCGTAACAAGAGTAATCGGAGTTATTGCAACTAAGCATTAAGCTAATGGCGAAATCGAGGCAAAATAATCGTCATCTGCGCTTCGTGTCTCATCTCTATGTACATATAAGTATACGGCTATATATATATATATATATATATATGTGTATATATATATATATATATATATATATATATATATATATATATATATATATATATATATATATATATATATATATATATATATATATATATATATAAAATGTGTGTGTGCGTGTGTGTGTGTGTGTATGCATATGTATATGTATATGTATATGTATATGTATATGTATATGTATATATATATATATATGTATGTATGTATGTATATGTATATGTATATATGTATATGTATATATATATATGTATGTATGTATGTATGTATATGTATGCGTGTATATATATATATATACGCATACATATATGTCCGTGTGTCGGAACTGACGGCCAACATATACAAGCCACAAGAGCACGTGATCCACATATAAAAGCTGAATGCTCGTACTTTATTCTAGTCGCGTACACGCCCCTGTCGAGAGCCAAAGCACAGGTGAAGATGCGACGGGTATTTAACAAGAGATAACGCTAATTAAAGAGCAACCGCGAAAATCAGCGCTTCGTTGTCGTTCGCGCGCTTTTATCTCCCTCGACACACGCAACCGATACCAGAGCGCGAATGCTTATATTGGTGAAAAAAAACCTCGTACAACTTGAGCAAAAAAAATGATAGGGAAGAAAATGTCGATTGAGTGCCCTAATTAAATTGTAAGCATTTTAGAATGTTCAAAGTCATATTCGCATCAATAGTCAGTTTCCCTATTGACCGATTTCTGACGAATATTGATGATGCTGAAGTTTGCATTGTTGGAATGCGAAGAAATTTTTTGTTCTTCTGATTGCAAATTTTCTTTGGCATAAGATTCTTATTGGAGACCTACAACCCAAATCTATCGAAAATAAGTTTGGATAACAATGAAAATGGAGAATAAAAAAATCGATACATACCAACGATGCACACTTCAAGAATGTGAATGTTGAAGTTTTCTCCACGTGATAAGAAGGAAAAAGTCGATGCGATGTCTTCTCTTCGGTGACCCCGGGAAATGCTGGAATGTTGATCGGATTTGTACCCGTGCGGAATTGTCGTAGGGATCAAATTGGATTCCCATGGTTGTGCCCAGTTCCTGATAGGGATCCAGTGGGTCATCGCATTGGATCTCTGTAGAAAAACGTCACGGTCGTAGAGTGGATTCTAATTGGGATTTCCCGTTGGAACGCAATGTAAGAATCCAATTAAAATACTAAAAGTTTTTCATATTGTTCAACAGGATCCGATGCGATTCTTGATGGATCTCATCGCGTTCTGTACGTTGAATTTTCTGAACAAAAAATATAGATATACGAAATGAGTGGATCTTAAAAAAGTACAGTATAAACCTTATCTTAAGGAGATTGACGCGTTAGCCATAATCCAAGATTGAAAAAAAAATTATATGTTATTGTATAGACTATACTGAGACCTTACGAATTGTTTGAAATTTTTTCACCACAATACACCCGAGGTAAAAAATAGTTTGATGTGTTTATTTTTTTAGCAATTTAGCACCAAGATAAACCATTGCTAACAACGGATTAATGCAAACTAAACCTTTGTAAACATTGGGAAAAAACCATCTTGTTCATCATGAACGATATACCATACACATTATTATATTCAGTTATATATTATTATATACATTATTATATTTAGTTATCTATTATTATATACATTATTATATTCAGAGTCACATTCTGGTGAGTCATTTATAAATATGCCTATTTACATTTGTGTCACGAGATTATTTATCATTACCATCAATTAATATTAAGGGTCGTCGAAATACGCCAGCTTCGCGGACATTGAGGTTGCCAGCAGTGCTCTCCATTCGCCAGCCAAGATTCGTGATCTTTTATCAAACCTACTATCTAATATTGGACCATTGAGGTTGATCACACGCCTCAGAACTGTTCGAATCCCATTTACCCAATCTGTAACTTCGCTTCCCCATAACTTCCAGTGAATCGAAGCAGGTCATTGGATGCACCTTTCGAAAATGTGCACGGCGCAGGTGCAACGAGAAAAAAAAACGGTTCCGAGGGCTCAAAAAATGGCTAAATCCTTTCTCCAAGAATTGATTTGTACGCTTTACAGTAAAAACTTCCCGAAAAATGCCAATGTCGATATTCGTAATGCTGATCACGATTAAAACGCAGGGAGGTTTCAGGCTGCCATATATCGTGCGCCCTCATGGGGAACGTAGGAAATCATCATCTTTATCATTCTTATTATCATCCTCCTCATCATTATCATCATCGTCATCCTCATCATCATCATCGTCATCCTAATCATCATCATCATTCTCATCATCATCTACGCAGCGTTAAGCCACGTAAAGTATTCATACGCCATTAGTTAAGGCCACACAGGTCATTGAATGCACTTTTTCAAAATGTGCACGGTGCAGATGCACCGAGAAAAATCGGTTCCAGGGCTGAATCCTTTCTCCAAGAATTGATTTGTGCCCTCTACAGTAAAGACTTCCCGAAAAATTTCAATATCGATATTCACAATGTTGATCACGATTGAAACGCAAGGAGGTATCAGGTTGCCATATATCGCTCCCATTCATGGGGGACGCAGGAAATCATCTTTATCATTCTCATTATCATCCTCCTCATCATCATCATCATCATCATCCTCATCATCCTCATCATCCTCATCATCCTCATCATCATCATCATCATCATCGTCATCCTCATCATCATCGTCATCCTCATCATCATCATCATTCTCATCATCACCTACGCAGCGTCAAGCCACGTAAAGTATTCATACGCCATTGGTTAAGGCCACACAGGTCATTGAATGCACTTTTTCAAAATGTGCACGGTGCAGGTGCAACGAGAAAAATTGGTTCCAGGGCTGAAAAAATGGCTGAATCCTTCCTCCAAGAATTTTTTTGTGCCCTCTACGGAAAAACTTCCCGAAAAATTCCAATATCGATATTCGCAATGCTGATCACGATTGAAACGCAAGGAGGTTTCAGGTTGCCATATATCGTGGTCATTCTTGGGGGACGTAGGAAATCATCATCTTTATCATTCTTATTACCATCCTCCTTATCCTCATCATCCTCATCATCATCATCATCCTCATCATCATCATCATCATCTACGCAGCGTTAAGCCACGTAAAGTATTCATACGCCATTGGTTAAGACTACATAGCAGTATTGCCCGTCTCATCTTTCTCCCTTCTCTCTTTGAGCGGCGCGAGCGCACACGCAAAGCGTGGGCGAGCCACGCGACCGAACGGGTTATCCACGTTTCTCCTACCAGAGTTCCATACCGCCAAGTACCCCTCTGTACTCCCGCGCCGAGCCCTCCGCGAGTTTCACCGCGACCGAATGTGATGCGCGGCACGCCGCTCACGGTTGGCTGATACCTGAGGAGAAGAACCATATAAGCCTGAAAGCAACGACGACCAGAGGCTCTTACTTCCTCCCCGCCTTGTCTTTTTCTCTTCAACTTCACTTTCTCTCTCCTTGCCTCTCTCACGCGAGCCAACTCAACGAGACCCCAGGAATATTCAAAGTTTGCCGGTCGCGGCTCATCCGTGTATTTTGCTTTGGTACACTGTGATGGAGAGCGAGGAGGAAGTTGGATCAAGCGGGACCGGACGAGCGAACGCGCAGGAGCCTCGAGTCCTTTGAGCTCCTTCGTTCGGGCACGAGACTCCGGGGAATTTGTCGCACGGTTTCGTGCAATTGTACCGATAAGCAATTTAAAAGATAAATATCAAATTCGAGTTAACGGGGGCCAGTAGAAGTCGAAAAATCAGTTTTTTTCAAAACCTATTTATATTGACAGTATATCATCGTATAAATGAACCTTGAAAATTTCAAGGTGATCGGATCAAAATTGATCCGCAAAATACCTCAAAAACTACTGCTTCGATTCCATTGAAATATTCAGAGCTTTTTCTAGATGTTATTAGGACGTTGAATAAGTTCTCGCTGTTTTCCAACAGATGGCGTCACCAGAATTGGGTGCGTATATAGGGTGTCTCAAAATGACCTGACATTTTAATTTATTTATAAAACGTATTATTTATTTGAAAAGTACGAATATTTTTATTTTAATATAAGCTACAAGCGTGGAGGTTATGTGTGGAACACAATATCCGATAAATGGCCACGTCGTCCCTGTTGGCAAACGTTCGCTCTTTTGACGAAATTTTGAATAAAATTTTGGCATAATTGCGGACAAGTTTCGTTAATGGTGGCTTCGAGTGGTTAAAGTGGCTAAAAGTGACTTTATGAAGACTCATAGCAGACGCTAGCTGAACTTGCAGAGTCATTAGGAGTCGATCACACAACAATTTCGAAACGTTCGAAAACATTAGGAATGACTTTTTTAAACAAAGCATTAAATGTCACGAAAAAACATCAAGGTCTTTTTCAGCATCCCAATAAATTATACTATTGAATTAAAGGATTCTTTCCCAATGTATACTTTCGATTTAATGAACGAAAAATGCCCATTTTTTCCGCAAAAATCAAGACTCTCACTTTGAACATGCGCCATTTTTTTTTCATTCGATATTTCGGAAATTTCTTCGATTAATCATAGGATAATCTAATATACTAACGAAATCTGTTTGGTTTTTCAGATGATACTTTTTCAAATACCTGACTTTAAAAAAAAAAAGTTATCATCACGATGCTTTAAAAAAAATCCCAAAAGTGAGTTTTCGACTGTTACAATTAGGCATAACCCGTGAACTTCCCTGTCTTTGTCACTTTCAGCATTCCGTCCGCATGTTGCTGGATACATATTCGGGTTTGGGGAAATTAAAAAGCAGAGACGTTGAGGGCGCGTGGAGATCGTTGAACATTAATTTCTCGGTTTTCTTTAGAACTGATGGCATGCTTCACAAACGTGCGCAACAAACCCATGACATTTAGTGGCGATAAAAAACTTAATTATTTTTTTTAGCACGACCGTACTCTGGAAGACCGATTGGCCGAATCCCAAACTCGCCTATGATATCGCAACTTCACCCGCGTCTATAAATTTCAACGAACGAAATCGAAATAATAAAATTTGTCTAAGTCGAGATAGAAAAGTAATATCCGAGATTTTATTCAAACTGTTGCTACGCCGATAGTTAATGGGCAATATTAATTACTGATAATTTCCATAAGAATTTGATTTCGCTGCTGGTAAGTGACACGAAGGACACTTATTTACTTAAGATTCTAGCACACGTTTTTTTTTCTTTTAGTGTCGATCTATTCAAACCAGGAATTGCGAGGATTATGCGGGAACGAAGTTTTACGCGAGAACTGTAGATCGAGAAAAAGGAACACAGAGATAGGAACGCTCTCTTGAATAATAATGACGACGTAGTTTAAACAAGCCACTATTTAAATTTATACGTAGCACTGATAGTAATTCATTTACACGAAGTACTTATCAGTAACGACCAAAACAAGTAACAGTAACATACCAAAAAAAATCTTCCCACATCATCACCAATGGGATGATACTGGCCCTGCAACGATGTTCCCCATCCCTGCATAATCGAAAACAGTAGAGTTTGCATCGTTGGAATGGAAAGAATTTTTTTTTTTTATTTCACAAAATTCCTTTGGCAGATTTGAGCTCCTAAATCCTAAAAAATCCTAAAGGATACAAAAAAGGAATTTTTTAGGATTCTTATCCAACGATTCCCAACTCAAATCTGCAAAATATGAATTTGGACAACAATGAAAATGACCAATTGAAAAATATGTTCATTGAATTCCAATAATGCAGACTTCAACCCCATAAAAATCAATATGCAAGTTCCAAAGTTCCAGTGTTGATGGAAGCAATTGACCGTTGTGACGATGAGTAGTAAATTGGGATGGACCTACACCCACAAACTCCTCATCATTGCCTTGATGACAAACTTGGATCGTTGATTTCCGCACATGTCCCTCATTTGAGTAAAACGAAAGATACACTGAGAAAAATACCAATTGAATTTAAAAATATATTCGTTGATTCAAATGTATGTCTGATCGCGGAATGCCACCGATATATGAGATTGTATAAAATACTATAAAAGATTAGAATACTATAAAATACTATAAAACATTGGAAAATCTGGTTGATTCAAATAACATATTATTTTATTTGAAGATCTCTTCTGTTCTCTGAATATCGACATTAGCCTTCAAATAAAATTATATTCTATTGAAAACATTCTATATACAATCCGTAGATTTATGGATGAAATAATTAAGCGGTTGCTGCAACATTTTTTAATTCGTACAAAAATATAATCAATAGAATGAATTATTTCTTTACTACATCGAAACGAATATGCCATGAGACGTAAGTTCTCCAATTTATTTTAAATCTTAAGGGAGACTTTGTCCTTGAAATCGGCGGGAGATGTTAGCGGCTCAACATGAGCAGCTAGAAGAAGAGGAGGGATGCCTCTATGGACCAGGCATTGCCGATTAGCGGTAATTATAAACACATTTGTGTAAACACATTACAAAACTTTAAACGCGTTTTTCTCGAAAACACGTTTTTTTAAATGGCTGACATTCTCCTGACCGCTGTAATTAACATATCGACCTGAAATTTGGAGAGCATACTCAGAAAATATGTCTTCACGGAATGACGGATCGTTTTTTCGATAGATACATTTTTGCATTTATTATTTATCTTTGTATGCGAAAAAAAAACGCGAAAATTCGACTTTTTTTTTAATTGCCGCCATTTTCCGAAATTTGTACTAAACGAAAAACCCATCCGTCAAAGGGTCACAGATTGATAATATGCTTTGAATTTGTGTTTCAGATCAACAAAGAGGGGGCAGTGATGTCAGCCGTTTACCTCCCGCGATTTGAGGACCTGTTTTCGCGGAGCTGCAAAGGCCGCCATTTTGGGTTTTTTTTTTTCAAAAAAATTTTTTTAACGTTCTGTATATCATGAATAAAAGGAAGAAAAAAACCGCACTCAAAAAGCTTTACTCGTTTCCTTTAAAAAAAATAAAATGTAAACACCTGAAATATGGCACTCCAAGGACAAAGTCTCCGTTAAATGAAAAGTGAGCATTAGAATGATCATCCACGATAATAGTGGATGACAATATCAGATATCCAATGGAATATCCATGGAGAGAATATCAGAAATTCAACTGATAAGAACAGATACTACACTTTGATCTTAGCCACAGGCCAAGAAGCGATACTCTTTAGACTTTCTCCGGTTCTTAAGTAGATTTTCGATTCGCGCTACACTTACGAGAAACGAGCGCGCGTGCGGCTTCTAGCGGTTACTCCGAGAACTACGGGTTTCCTCACACCTATAATTTCGGTAGCGCTCGGCCATGATTTGGTTGAATTTCTTCAACCAAATGCGCAAGAAACGAATTATATTTTCGCATAATTTTTTAACCAATTCAGACATTACCTTAATATTTTTCAATCACAATAAAATATTAATATTTTAACGAATAAGGTACTTGAAAATCGATATCGGATGTGGTGAAAAAAAATAAAATAACATATTTACTCAATAGAAATGTTAACTGAATCAAACGAGCGAAATTCATTTTTTCCTGTGTACTCGAATCAACAATATTCATTTTATAAATTGAAACGCTTTTTTGTTCGTTGCAGTAAAGGCATTCAAAACTATATACTTTGTTCGCGATAATTTTTTAGATAGTTTCAATAATATATTATTCTCGGCTAACAATATATCTTTTGAATGAAAAAAAAACTTTTAATTTTATCATGTAATTAAAGTCAATAGCGTTTTATTTGGAGTAATAAATCCGATTATTTACACGAACAATTTTACAATTGAATCAACGAACTTTCATTCAATAACACCAATGATATTGGATCAATGATTTTTTTTTCTCAGTGTATCACATATCGTCTGTCTCCACACCGCAGACTCACATTCTGCGATGGATGCTGACTTTGCGAAGTACCCCTGGGATTTTCTAAAAGACTTTTCGTGATCCCGTTGTCGTCGGCGTGTCAGCGCATGACAAAGGTTGGTCTCGCGTTCTACAAAGGTACCGATGTATGCGCGAAACGCGGTGGAGACTGGTCACCTAGCAGCGTGTTTCCGTTCCCATAGCGGAGAAAAGAGAGAAAGAGAGAGGGACGCTGTGAAATGAGAAACCGGAGATTGCTGGGCTAGGGACCTGGGGGAAAAAAATCCCCCGGGAGAATATGAAAACGTGAGAGGAAACGATTTCTACGCTTCTGGTTATTTTTATTTTCATTTCTCCGCATTCCCTACTTCTACCGAGGCCTGTCGTCTCGATTGTCGGCGTAGTTGCGCGCCGCCGCTTCGCGTATCAAATAACCGTATCGCCGCGAGACGTCCGCGCGCGCGAGAAAAAAAGAGAGAGAGAGAGAGAGAGAGAGAGAGAGAGAGAGAGTCCCAGACCTCTGCATCTCTACACCTCGTCGACTTTTAATCGCAGACATTAGTTAGGCTCTCGCAACGGGGGGTGCCGTGTGCTCTTCCGCGCCCTCTCGTTGTCCCATATGCGCTCAGCGGTTTCCTTCACGCATCGGTTTCCCTAATCGCGGAACACCGGTAGTCCAACATATGCCTCGTATACTTTTTAGGGACGTTGCACAATCGGGATGGCCAAGAAACGCTCCATGTCCGCACCGCACGAAGAACCAACTAATATAGGGTGTCTCAAAATGAGCGGACATTTTTATTTATTAATAAACCGTATTATTTATATGAAAAGTACGAATATTTTTATTTTAATATAAGGTACAAACATGGAGGTTATGTGTGGAACATAATGTCCGATAAATGGCCGCCTCGTCTCTGTTTGCAAACGTTTACTCTTTTGGCGCAATTTTCAATAACATTTTGGCATGATTGCGGACTAATTTCATTAATGGTGCGTCCAGTTGCTTCTTTGAGCTCCGGAATGATCTGTGGATCATTGGCATACACTTTTCCTTTCAGAGAAGCCTAGCCCCCTGTAACCATCAGTTATACATGGCTCTCGTAATGTCGGTCGCTTTTATTTCCAATCGCTGCCACGTGTGGCGCTAGTGGGCGTCTGCTCGATAACTATGGATATACCGTATGATCTGTGAACCGGCCGAACCCACCGAACGCGTATAATATTGTTGCATTCGAGTTGTCACAAAAATTTGATCAAGCCAGAAGTCACAAACACAACCATAAAACGCTTGAAACTCTCCAAATACTCCGAAAATGTTATTATTATATCGAGTATAGAACGCGCATGCGTAAAAGAAGCCGAGCAGAGGACTACTAGCGCCACGAAGTGGACTGTAGCGCAATTAAACATCCCGGACAACACGCGAAGAATGTATTGCCATAGGTGTAGTACCGAGTGTCATGGGGCTGGAGAAGCCAAAAGAAAGAAGTCCAATGGCGTGAAATCGCACGATCTTGGTGGCCATTTCACATCGCCGCGGCGCGAGTGACACGACCATGAAACACCGTCTGCAATAACTGTATTGTTTCGCCCGCTGTGCGGCAGGTTGCGCCATCTGGTTGAAAGAATATGTCTTCCAAATCCATGCCGTTTATGCCATTTATCGGAATTGTGTTCCATACGTAACCTCTATATTTGTACCTTATATTAAAATAAAAATATTCGTACTTTTCAAATAAATAATACGTTTCATTAATAAATTTAACGGCGTGACTCCCCGCCCGGTTATCGGACGAATAAGCGTATGTTATTTGGCCGGTAAGCGGCTCAGTTCACGCCGTATTTCCAGTAGGCGTACATATTATTGTGACTCGTCTCAGTTAGTATCCGGACGAATAACATATATATAATCGTCCGGATAGAATGTGTTAAATTGTTAAACAAACTATCCGGATGAATAATTTACACGTATTCGTCCGAATAAAATCTTTATGATTTTGTTTGGGTTTGTTTGTTTGGGGCGTTGTACAGCGTGAACTGCGTGAACTGAGCCGCTATCCGGACGAATAACATACGCTTATTCGTCCGATAACCGGACGGCTAGCCGCCGCGTAATCTTAACTGTCAGGTCATTTTGAGACACCCGTTATTTAGCGTTTCTTGATCATTGGGGGAAAAGATTTACAAAAAAATATGCACTCGCCAGGATTCAAACCCTTTTTGATCCAGGCGAGTACATATTTTTCGTTAAATATTTTCCCCCAATTTCCTGCCTACCGCCATTGTCAACTTCAATTCCAACAGAAATGAGAAGAGTAATACGATTGAATGAAACAAAGCTGAGATGGAGTTTCGGGATGCTAGACTTTTGTTTGACATTCAGTGGAATAATATATTTGATTCAACCAAATGTTGCAAGTGATTAGAAGTATCGCGGAGAAAAATTATATTTTACACTGTCGGAATGCCATGAATATTATAGTTATTTTTTTTGTATCGCTCACATATATTCCGCCAGACGACGAAAATTCCTCAATCTTTTTCAAAAATCGTTTTTAGAAATCTACAACCTAAATCTGCAAAAAAAGATTTTCGATAATAATGCAATGAAGATATAAGCAAATCGATTATAGAAAAATGAAATAATAATGAAATTAAGTGTTCGATAATAGTAAAAATGAGGAAATAAGAAAATCAAACGGCATTTTCATAATATATTTACCTCAACCAATTGATTGCAAGTATCTTTGACAAAAATTATATTCTACACCGTTGGAATGTAATGAAAATCAATTATTTTTTAATTGCCCACATGTATATCGGCAGATTCAGTCTAAGAAAACCACTCAAACTTTTTCTAGGATTGTTGTTAAAAATCTACAGCCTAAATCTGCAAAAAAATATTTTATTTACATAATAAAAATTACATAATAAATGAATTGATATTTATAAGAATCATTTAAAAAGATAATTTATTATTATTTATAATAATAAAGTATGGAAATAAAATAATATGAATGAGGTTGAATAAATAAATCACTCTCAATCATAGTGGCTTTTAATATTCCATTTACCTTGTCTCTTTTTATACTTGTTGACTTGAATTGCCAGTACGCTGATCTCAGGACGCGAGCAATTTGCAAAATCGTAAGAAAATTTAGAAAAATACGTGACATCGAATCGGCCAACAATCCGTATTGTCGAAAGATGAATTATCAGAATATCATGAAGTGGAAGGAACAAAAACCGATATCAAGTTACTGACTTCGACGTGTTTGCTCACCGCCATCTGTCGGTTGCGGCTCTGCGCCTCGTTGACTCTTTAATCAAAGACGGTAACGGTAGCCAGTACCGCGATTTCCACACCCGTGCTGCACGCAAGCCGCAAAGCTTTCGTGTTATCATCGTCTAGGCGTTTCGTCTAGACTTCCATTCTACCACTTTCGTCCCACTTTGCTACGTTGGAAAAGAGGGCCCAACGAGCTCGGTGTGCCTTAGAATGCACCTCACACGAGGTGATTAAATGAAGGGCCCACTCCGAAGTCATTAGTGACGTAATTTACTGTACGGTTCGTGTACGTTTTCACGTGTAAAATCATTTGGAGCTGTAATTACACAATTCAAGCCGGGATATACATTTACAGCGATCAAAATAACTATTTTTTTTTTTCCTTTAAACGACAGAACAATATATGTAGAATATTTTCCCAAAGGTTCAAAGTGAAATTCGAAAAACTTCAAACGTTACAGCCCGTCAAGCCTCACAGCTCGGATGTGAAGCAGGCGTAAACTTCAAACGCGTTTTTCTCAAAACCGCATTATCGAAATTAGCGTGCAGGATTACTCAAAATCCTAGTTGAAACCTGGTATAAATATTGATAATATTGCTACCTTCTTCTTAACGAGAATTGTTTTTGAAAAATTTGAAAAAAAACTGTTTTTTTAATCCAAAATTTTACAGAAATGTTGCTTTTTTTTGTAAATTCGTGCCATTCTCTTAAATTTACATTTTCTTCATTTTAATTACCGTCAAATAGAAACTATACATGTTCTGACTGAAAAAATGTTTGAATTTTTAGACTACACGCCGATCCGCAACTACCGCGGCCACCTTGCTGTAACACTGCCACAGCTCCACTATTTTCGTGATAAGCGATTTAAAAAAAACTGTTTTCTTTACTTAGATATACTATTGAAGTATTCCTATAGTTAAATAATGGCACAATAATTATTCCTCAGTTTTAAAAATACCTCAAAATTGCTTGATTCTTTCCCGTCGAAATGTATATCCCGCGGTAACAAAGCTCAGAGTTTTCAGAGAAATATTTAATTTAATAGTTTGTCTTTGAGTTGAACTTTCCTTGATAAATAAAGTATGCTTCGTGAATAAAATTAACAAATGAGTTAATGAGTATTGATTTTTCGATTCTTTTCGTATTGTCATTTTTACGACCGATAAAAATGGCGGACATTGTTTAGTGGAAAAAACGAAAATGATTACCGTCCCCATCGCGGTTTTCCTGCCCCACAATAGTGGGTTTACTGCCCCACGCTGCGCCCCACGAACAGTGGGGCAGGCAATAGTGGGGGTAATCAAAAATTGGCTTATTAGCCAATTTTTTGTCATACAAGTATTCTTAAGGGGTTAGGCTACTGTGACGACCCGAAAATCAGGGTTATTTAAAAAAAAATTCTGAAGGAATAAGTAAGAGTATAGAGTAAGATAAGTTCGAGAAAAAAATGGATTATGTTGGAGCAGGGAAGTACCTTCAAGTACCTAGAAAAAGTTTGTCTCGCCAATGCTATAAAAACGAACGATTTGCAGATGAAAATCCTCGCAAGTGTTTTTGTAGAATACTTTTTAATAATGGAAAACAAGTTCCATAGCTTGGCGACAACCGATGTTCGCAGAATGACATGTAAATATATTGAGAAAACGTAGAAACTTGCAAAATTCATTCTTCCAAGTAAATTAAGTTCCTTCTTATCTTTGACCGATGTTCCTCGACCTCTTAGAAAATGAAGACTTCTTCAGTTATTTTAGTAAAAGAAACGTTAAAGAAACGTCAAATGTCACATCTTATTCTAATATATAATATTTGGGTATCTAGTTTATAAATAGCTACTTTTATGTTTTTTTTTAAGTTTTGACCAGTTTTGATACTGTTAATTAATGTTAAAAAAATCCCCCGTCTGGTACCAAGTCAAGCGAAAATATATAAGTCATAATGATTACCACTAAGACGAGACACTACTGTGACGGGTAAAAAAAATCGATATTTTTTGCATTTTCTCAAGGTATACATATAGATCAAGAACATGTGGAAAAAATGTAAAGTTACTAATGTATAAGTACTAAAGCTTCCGATCGCGTTTTTCTCGAAATGACTTTTCTCAACCTGGCCGGAATCATAACTCTGGTTATGATTCTCCGATTTTCAATTTCGAAAAATCAAAATTTGTACGTTGTACATATCCGATTTTTTTTTAGTTAGTATTTTTTAAACCCCCAAATAAAAGTAAAAATTTCGCCAAAATCAGACGTGTTTTAATTGCCGCCGTTTTGTGATTTTTTTCCCGAAGAACGACTACGTACAACGAGAAGTACATTTACATAGAGTATTTTAATAAAATTATCTTTGTTTTTCAGACCAATCATTGGCAAGTTATCGATCCGGCCGTTGCACCACATTTTTCATACAGAGGCTCTATTACACCGCAATCACGTTGTCATTTTTCAAAATAAAAATTTACACAAAATAAGTTCAATATATGCTGAATAACATTCCTTTTTTCCAAAACCCAAATAAATAATCTAGTAGACGAAAAAATCGGAAAAAAATACCTTTTTGGCCCGTCACAGTTGTGTCCTCCCTTAAACGTCCTCAATTTGTGAGCTGTTTTCTTTTCTATGTCAAGAAAACAAAATGGTATTCCATATTCGCTCACTTTTCTCTGCCATGTCTCTCTTCCCCTCAATTTAATTACCTTTAAAGCCTAACAAATTTCTCAAAGAAGCCTGTTTTTCAAATCCTCTGTCTCATTCTCCCTCTCTCTCTCTCTCTCTCCCTAATTATAATCACCTCCTTCAGGATCCACATGGACAATTTCTACGCTCCGTTTCTCGCGAAAATTAAACATGTCTCACGAGTATAAATCAGCAACTCAATTTTCGTCACGTGATCGAGCGAAGAGGGCCCCCGGCCCTCGTAAATAAAAAGACGTGAGAAAAAAATTAAACACGATTAAAACAAGAGGTGTAAACGTAGCGAGAGGGCGATGCCGCGACATATATTATGCATAGCAAAGGCAGAGACAGGCGAAAACGTCGACCAATATATATATATATATATATATATATATATATATATATATATATATATATATATATATATATATATATACAGGGTGTCCCGCTATGAATGGATAATCCTGCAACTGTCGATACGTCAGATCATGCCCTACTATATGCTGGAATTTTCAGTTTAGTAAAAGTCCCACCGTTTTTTCGATAAAAATAATCTGCTTTTGGTTTTTCGCCTGCCTTTTCCACAATTGATGATTTGTTTGTTACCCAGTTTTTAAAAAATACTCTTGGTTATTTGTTTTATCTAGAAAAGTGTTCTTTTTAACCTTAAATGTTAAGGAAACTTTATGAGAAAAGATCTTGCGCAGAATTTTCGTACAAACCAATTCACACATCTGACTTTTATAGCCTACGGTGTAAAAAGTCATGTACTACGCATATCGTGCCAATTACTTTAAAAAGTTGCTTAGTTATTTGTCGATTCATATCATTTGTAGAAATGGCATGCGAAAAACCAAAAGGAGATTACTTTTTTTCGAAAAATAACGTGAAGCCCCAGTTCTCGAAGACTGTGGGACTTTTACTGAACTGAAATTCCAGCATATAGTAGGACATGGTCCGACCTATCGACAGTTGCAGGATTATCCATACGTAACAGGACACCTTGTATATACATATTACATATATATATGAAATCTCTCACCGAGATTCCGAAAAATTCCGAAGGTGTGGGTGGCAAAACTGGTAGAAAATAAGAAATGCAATAACACGAAGAGAGAGACGAAGAAGGAGCGAACGAGATGAAGAGGCAGGAGGGAGTAAGGATGCATGAAAAATGAGGGTTGAGAGGGAAATATTCTGTCCCTCTTTTTTTTGTACTCTTCTCTCTATCTGCCTTATTTCTCTTTTTTCTTCATCTCTCACACGTCTCTCTTCCCCTCTCATTCTCGTGTTCCTCTCACGAAAGATCGCAAAGAAAATGTTCCGGCAACGAAGGAGCTGCTCCTTCTTCCCTAGCGACGAGATGCATCTCCAGGATGCTGGAGATGCCTGTGTGAGGTCGTCTCGAACACGTTAAAGTATGTGTACTTCACTCTCGCAATGGTGAACCATATTTAGTGTGACCGAATATGATATTAAAATGTTTGAGATAATTCGTACGGCTAGAATATTCTGCATTTCGTGAAATGAGGCATATTAGATGAAGGGCTAAATTCGTCATATTATGAATATGCTATTCAGTCTGTAATTGAATTATTCACGGAGGCTCATTGGATTGATCCGTACGACTAAGTTGCACGTTTTTTTCTACCTGTTGCGGGACACGGGTCACAAAAATCGGTTTTTGCATTTTCTCAAAGCATATATATTTCAGAATGTGTGGAAAAATATATAAGTCAAAATATTGAAAATTGACCAAGTTACGGACGATTTAGTGAAAGCAGGAAACGCAACGATTGGCGGATATTTAAACTTTCAATCCCGCTTTTGTCGAAACGACTTTTTTCGACCTGGCCGTAGTAATAACTCTAGCTATAATTGCATGAATTTCGATTTTTTTTAAATACAATTTCCGCAATTACGGTCGCTAACGTTTTTTTTTTTTTCGAATTTTCTAGGCTCCCGAATATAAGTAAAAATTTCACCGAAATGATTTTTTTCGATTTTTTTTAACGGCTACGCACAACGAGAACAACATTTATATAGATTATAAAACATTTTTATTTTATGGACCAACCATAGTCGAGTTATCGATCCGGCCGTTCGACCCCATTATTTATGCAGAGGCTCTATTATACCTTAAGAACGTAGTCAATTTTACTTTTTTCAAATAGCTTTACAACGTACCTTGTTTCTAAACCCCAAATGAATAATCTAGTAGACCAAATTAATAATCTAGTAGATCGAAAATAACGACCTCTTTTCGGCCCGCCACAGTGGCGTCCTCTCTTATTAAATGATTGCTCACCACCGACATAAGAGCATATATTTAAGCAATCTAATTATATTCGTGGCTGGAGAACATTTTTTACCGAGCATTGTTTGCGCCATAAGTTTCGGGATCGTACGTCTTATTTGCAGTGAAAAAAAAAATCATAACGAAACAATCAAGTCCCGAGAATTTGGATTCACATATATGTAGGATGAAATAAAAATACGAATGCTCGTTTGAGAAACGTTACAAGGAAAAATAAAATATAACGAACTAGCTGAAAGGAAGAAGCCAGAATATTATGTATTCGCAAAATAAATAAAAATAAAAACGACCCGCCCTTGCGTAAAAAATGCATTTTATTATGGTGCGAGATTTCGGAGATGTGCACAAGAACGAACATAAAACTAATAGATTCTTGGTTGAAAAAGCTTGCAGGCTTCTTCGTATTCGAATAATATGATTGTCCTGTGAAAACAGGATTGTCGAAGGACTGCGGCGATATATGTATGGATACGTATAATCCCAAATTATCCACAAGCGTGGGAAGGAAATATATTCTCTTCTCGTCGTGCCTCGCATAATTGTATTTATCAATGATCCTCGGCTTCTACAGATTCCACAAAGGCTGCGTAAGTCCTATACCAACTTGCTTTTTAGTTTCTTTTTTCGCGCATGTGTTTGCTGATTTTTTGGCATGGAAGCGAGCAAATATTTGCCCACCGGAGCCGGGGAGTGCAATGACTTGCAAAAAATAATGGTTGAAATTTGTTGAAGGGAAAAATTCGTCTTGTCGATGAAATAGGAGAAAAAAAATCTGCCAGACAATGTCTCGTGTAGCTTGTAGTCATTCCATGTTCATAGACTTGATTCGCTCATTTTTATTCGCGAATAAGTCTTAGTGGATGCAATTCCATTTCACGCTAAATGACCGCCGATTCTACCGGTAAAGAAATTTATCGAAAGTTTCCGGAACTATTCCCAAAAACGTCTACACCAAAAGAATTCAGAATTTTCACAAGCCATGTCTAATTGCTGGAGGGGGGAGTTGTATATCCACGACAATCGTGATTTTTAAAGAAAAATTACAGATGCCCTCACCAGAGAAAATTTTATTCGACGGAGATTGGAACATTATTTTTTCGTTCAGTTAATCGCAAAACGAAGAGAAGTAGAAGAGAAAAGCTCAGCCTTACCAATAAAAACGCATTTTTACACTTGAACGTTGACTGATTTTCATGATTTTTTTTTAAGGGAAGACTTCATCATAATTTTCAGACTCAGGGTATGTTTATTACTACTTTGCTAATCTAAAATTTTCTAATCTTGAAAAATGGCCCAGTCTTCTAAACTGAATTTTCGATACTGGCGTGACGTATACCTAAAACTAATCGACCGATTCTAACGTAATTTCGTGTGAATCTTTCTGACCTTATAGTCTAAAACATGAGCTAAAATGTTTTTGATGATTTAAAAAACCAAGTATTTTTTTATTGCAAAATGTAGCCATTTTTTCGGAAAATTCAATCTTCCTGTTTCAAAGCGTGTCCTTTCATGCATTTTCAACATTTCTCGTTTTTTCTTGGTTCATATTCTGCGTATGAGTGTTAGTGAGATAAAAATGTTCGTTGGTTTTTTTCGGATTAATCCCGTGGACGCTACGTGTCACGCCGTCTGACAACATCCGCCGCAACCCGTTTAGTGCCATACCTCCAGCATGTTTAAAGATTAATTTTTTTTTTATCCATGTAACAGCCAAAGTAGTAATAAAATATACCCTGAGTCTCAAAAATGGAGAAAAAATCTTTCGTTAAAAAAAATCTTGAAAACTAGCAATTTTTTTCTCGCCTAAAGGTATCTGCCCACTTAATTACAAAATGGGCATTCTACAAGATCATCAACCGGCAAACGTTTACCTGGCTCCGATGTCAGGAAGGACTCTACAACAGTATTTGCAAGGATAAAGAGTTTACGACACTTCACCTAACAGGTCTGATCGCCCATGAGCTTCGGAAAAACGTGTTAGGAATAAGGAAAACCTTCTTACGATCTCCAAGCCGTGCAGGATCTTCCCAGCGACGATCTTCCGCAAATCGAAAGAGTACTATATCCAATCCAGTCCTACGCATCCTGCGATCCGTTGCTCGATCCGCGAAGAATTCGAGAAGACCAATAACATCAGTATACGTCTCGTGGAGGTCTTCAATCCACCGCCTAAGTACGCACAGGATAGCAGAAAGTATTAAAAGCTAATTTCCTGAGGCTGCTAGTTTGTAAAGTGGGTAGGCAGTCCAGGTCCGTCAGGATATGTAAAAGACCCGGGATTGCTCCTTAAGCTGATCAACGGAATCATCCTCGTCTTCTTTTTACTCTCTTCGGACGGTCCAACTGGACAGCTTAGGGGTTCGCAAGATCGCAAATCTTGCGCGCTGAGAGCGTTCGATGGTTAAGGAGAAATCCAGCGATCAATAGGATGACCAGCATCAGTAGGAAACCATAACAACGTCAGCGTCAACTCGTTCACTCGTACTGTGGGCGAGTTTCGTGGCCAATGAAAAGAGAGAAATGTACACCTACGAGCCAGGGCTACCGCTCGGGCCAACGAGCCAGTTACGCCATCAACTCAATTACGTCGAAATTTATCTGATTTATCGTTCGATTTCGGTTGGATAGGATTGCTATTTGAATAATCATTATGGCTTTTGAATAGTCATTATGGCTTGTCACAATTGATGGAATATGTTCGCAAAAACATGTAGTTCCAAAAAAGACCTTCATTAGAGGGAGTGGGAGTGATGGAGAATAGTATTTAGCAAAGACAGACTCCAATTGAAAACATTTGATACAGAAACTTGAGTGATCATTTTGAAAATAAACCGTCGAGCTCATAAGTTATTAAACGGTGACTTAAGGGGTCCTCTCACTTTGGACGCTAAAAAAGGCTATTTTCATTAATTTTTTCGATAGGTTTATATTATACATATGGATATAAAAGTTGTTACACTTAATAAAAACACTTTCGAAATACATTTTTTTAAATGTATGTATTTATGTAACCCAAACAAACTTTAAGGGGTTACCCCCACTTGCGATTTTGAAAAAATCGATTTTTTTTATTGCATTTTTTTGAAGTATAAGTATCTGAGAATATGTCCTGAAAATTTCAAGTCGATCCGAACAAAATTGACTGAGATATGAGCGTTGAAAGAGAAGAATCCGAAGAAAGAGAAAGAGCGTTGAAAGAGAAACTTTAAACGCGTTTTTCTCAAAATGGCATTTCTGAAGTCGGTGACCAAGATTACTTGAACACTAATGAACCGATCTTCTTGAAATTTTGCAGGCTTATTTAATACATAAAAATGTAGTCTTTAATCGTTCGATTTTTTTCCGTTAAAATCGAACCATTAACTTTGACTGTCCGCCATTTTGTGAAAAATGAATATTTTTTAAAATCCTTCGATTGAAGACTAGTTTATACTTATATTTGACTAAATCCATCCGCATTTTTTTTCAGATGATCCACTTCGCCGCAATGTTGGTCACCGCAAACCGTGTATATAAAAACATTATTTCATTGACGGCCATTTGCCGCTAAACAATGTAATATTTTTCAATAAAAAAATTACTGAAAGTTCTTCAAGATGTGTTCTTCAAGATGGTATATTGATCGCTTAAAAAAGTTTTGTAGTTTTCTTTAAAAAAAATTGATTAACAAGGCCTTTTTTTGCGCTAAAAGGGGGGTAACGCCTTAAACGCGTTTTTCTTGAAACAACGTTTTTCGACGGCTTGTTGGTAAAATCTTCGAAACTACTGAACCGATCCTTATGAGATTTTAACCACATATTCTTTACAACTATAGCTATAGCGCATATTAAGGATTTTTTTTAATTTTGATATTTACTATTTTTTGCCAAAAACGGTAAAAACACGTTTTTTTTGGAAAAGGTCCGTCATTTTGTTATTTTTGCATATATCAAAAATCGTATGATATGCGCTATAGCTATTAGCATACTGAATCTAAAACCGTTTGATTTTTTTTGTTTTGGATGATCCATCTCCGAGATTTCATCAACAGCGCAGACCTACCATTTTTTAGGACATTTTTTAACTACTATTTTCGGCTATAAATAGTGACTTAAATAAGTAAATAAATGTTTTTAATGTATTTGGAAAGTGTATTCATTTATTACACTTTTAACAACTTTTATATCAATATCTATAATATAAACCTATTTTTTTAATCATGAAAATAGCCTTTTTTAGCGTCTAAAGTGAGAAGACCTCTTAATTATTTCAATGATAGTTTTAACGTTGTGGAAAAAAATGAATTTTCGTCGTTCATAAAGTTTTATGCCCTATAACTTGGTATGAATTTCTTTGCAGAATAGATCGTGGGGTTGCGAAAATCAATACTGCGAGTGACATAATAATATGTTTATAATGTCAGTCTCCAAGACATTTGTGGGTGAGGCTCGATAAGATCGAATTACTCATTGCATGTTCCATTCCTATTCATCATAATTGTACCCGAATTATATACACTTAATACTAGGACGGTATCAATGATCGAAAGTCTGTTCAGCAGTCCAAACTCAATGTGGACCCACCCACATGGGGCAGTTAACAAACTAGTTTAATATTAATAAGCGATTCTCGATGGGTGATGATAAAAGATAAACTTGAATTGGAGGTTACGTTTCCCTAACCATTCTTCATTTAAGGGAGACATTATTGTGACGGAAAAAATCGACTTCTTTGCATTTTCTCAAAGAATACATATTGAACAATGTGTGAAAAAATGTTCACGATAAAATATTGAAAATTCACCAAGTTACAGACGATTCAGTGAGAGCAATGAGGTAGCGCGACGATTTACGTATGCTAATACTTTTGACCGCATTTCTCTCTACACAACTTTTCTCGAGCTGACAGGAATCATAAATCTAACTATAATTGTTCGATTTTCAATTTTCAAAAGCCGAAATTTCCATAATTGCAGTAGCTATCGTTGTACGCAGCCGTTTTTTGAATATAGTATGTTTAAGCCCCCGAATACAAGTAAACATTTCGCCAAAATTACACTTTTTTGAACACCCGCCATTTGTTGAAATTGTTTTTTTTTCTCGAAAAACGGCTACCTATATCGAGAACTACATTTATATAGATTATAAAACTTATTTGTTTTTATTTTTCAGACCAGCCATTGTCAAGTCATCGATCCGGCCGTTGAACCACATTTATTACACACTTTTTATGCATGCTTATTCCTTCCTTGACACACTGGGTCAATTTGACCCCGACGAATTTGAAATAAAATGCTCACTTTTCCAAAATTGAAAGTTTTCAATAATTTATACAACAATTTAATTTTATACTTTCCGAATTTTTATCATGTAGGCAAACGGAAAAACCCACCTTTTTCGGCCCGTCACAGTAGGATCCTCCCTTAAGGCCTTATATACACGAAATTTTTTTAATTTTTTAATTTTTCATTATTTTTTATTCCATTAGCCTGAACGGTTAGAAATATTTTAAGCTTTACAGAATTGAAAAATTCTGTAAAGCTATTAAATGAGGTAAGATTGCATTTATAATAGATACCGCGCGGCGCGTCCGACCGCCAACTTCAAAGCCGTTTTTCCACGATTCACTTTTCTGAACCTTGTACATGTTCTAACTCTTGAACGAAGGTTCAGATCGCTGTGAAATTTTTACACCATATTCTTAGTATCATCACCTATCGTGTGAACCAAAGAAACAAAAATTACAATGACACAAAAAAATATAAAACACAAAATACCGACAGAAAATTGAGTGAAAAAATGTTAAGTTTCGAATTTTCATAATAATAATTTGTTTCAATAATATTGTTGGTTCACACTGAAAATACATTCATTATGCAATTATAGAATATGTTCATTTTTTTCAGGCACCCACATCGTTGCCGAGAACTTTCACCATCAACGCGCGCGTAAAAAAATACATTACTTTATTATGTTATATATCCACCGGTTTGTTAATATTTCTGATTTTTTAAAACATATACTTAACCATGTGCATAAATGATCTGTAAAATAAATTTTGTCAATATATGCGTCATTTTTTTTTAACCGAGTCTAGAAAAGTACCTTCGAAAATCGGCGAAATCGCGTATATAAGGCCTTAAGTTGTCTTGCATTATTTTTAAATATTAATGCTACAATTTCCAACCGAAATGACTGATAGTATACAAGTCTACGTGTACGGTATGTATCATACTTATTAATTGAACTATCGATTGCTCACGAGTTATTATCGAAACATTCCGAAATAGTGGGCGTATCAAGTCTGGACGAAGTTGATAAAGAAATATATTAATCTTCATCAAGGTAGAACGAATATGACGTTTCGAAAGTTCCATCAAATGCCCCTTGTGAGTGATCTTTGCGTGGGCATTTTCTGTGTATATGTATATATATATATATATATATATATATATATATATATATATATATATATATATATATATATATATATATATATATATATATATATATATATATATATATATATATATATATATATATATATATATATATATATATATATATATATTCCAACGCATCCCCAAATTAATATTCAATCTTGCGTCACGATAAACGCGCACTGAAAACAAGCGCCTTATCGCAACGTGTCTCTTTCGAAGGTCCGATAAAAACTTACAATTTAATTAGAGGCAAGTAGAAAGGGATCCGAATGGTCCAAAGACGAACAGAGATGCGTCTCATCGAGTCACACTGTTTTCTGTTGCTTTTTTTTTTCTTCATTTTTTCAAATATTATTCCGATCCAGAGAACGAGCTTATTCCTGGCGGCAAGGCCGTGGAAGATCGACGACGAGGAGGCAAGCTACGATTTTTATTAACTCGAAGACTCGTTAGTATACCGAAGAGGACGTCGTGCTGTGCTTCGTTAAAGACAAAATCGAGAATGAGTTACAAAACGGAAAAAAAGGGAAAATTTGTGAAACTCCCGGTGCGCGCGTTAACCCGCTGCTAATTTATTTCAGCCACAGTTTGTTTCGCTCGGCTTTTCTCTTTTCTTTTCATCGATTCATTGGAAATTTGCGGCTATTCCTTCGAATAAATTCTTCCGCCCCGCGCCAAATGAATACCTCGCCGTACATTTTTCATATAGATTCCTTCATTAGAGAGAAACGAGAATAGACCGTCGTGGAGCGATAAGGGCTATCCTTATCATGAAGAATGCAGAAGTAAAATTAAAGTAGAATTCACGCGTTCACGTCGTTAGCAGAATCAGGTTATATTTATTCCATATATATATATATATATATATATATATATATATATATATATATATATATATATATATATGGTTAATAAATGTTGGACATATTTATAATTTTCATTGTCCAATAATTATTGTCCAATAATTATTAACCATATGTATATATATATTTATATATATATATATACATATGGTTAATAATTATTGGACAATGCAAATTTCGATTGAATATATTTTCGGATAAGAATAGTGTATGTTAATTAGATATTTTATCGTGGAATATAGACACTTTTCCCGAGGTGTAACGCTCATTTACATTTAAATGAAAAAACAATGATAATCAGGCGTATAATGCACTTTCACTAAAACATCAATTAAAATTCGCTTATATTAGCCATCGATCATTCTCTTTCAACACAATTAACCGCATGAACGACTCATTAGTTAATGAATAGCTGATTACCTAATTATATCCATGTGGCTCACCCAAAAATAAAACTTTTTTTTAATTTTCTTTGAGAATACAAAAAAATGCAATCAAAATGAGGTCCGGAGGGTTCATTCTACAGGTGTTGACGTATACAAGGAATTTTTTTAGGCGCTCTGCGCCAGAACGCAGCTCTTTCGTAGATTAGCACCAGGAACAAAAAAAATCGTCATTTACTTTGCTAGAGAAGTACACACGATTATTAAAAAATATGATTTTTTCGCAAAATGGCACCATTTGAAATATTTTTTTTTTCGCTGAAAAGTCGGCCTTAATTTGTGTATGAAAACGAAAATTGTGCAGTCTAGAAGACCATGCCGTACCTCCGTCAGTTTTGAAGATCAATAAGAAAAAAAATACCATGTAACAGCCAAAAGTAGTAATAAAATATACCCTAACACCCGTATTCATAGATGTACCTTGAGGAATCCTTATTCCTCGTTCTTTGTTCGAAACAAAGAACAAGGAGGCCTTATTTCTTGAGGAACGACTATGAATACGGGTGTAAGTCTCAAAAAAGGTGGAAAAATATTTCCTTTAAAAAAAAAATCATGAAAATCAGCAATTTCTTCGGCGCGTAAAAGTATCTCCCCCCTTAAAGTTTCAAAACTGATTTAGGAGCTATCGTCCACACGGTGGGAGTGAAGCTCGCATTTGAATTCTGCATGTACCCACGGAGGCATTTTGATAGTTCTTCACCTGTGCAGAAATGTGACCAGGCATTTCCTACTTTATGTCCGGCTCTGACCAGGCTTGCCTTGTCTGATTTACTTGACCGGGCCCTCCCATTTAATAAGCCAGGAAGATCGCAAAATCGTTTTTACGGCTTACCCTCTATGTTTGGAAATTACAATCTTCTGACCGGGATACATTGCGAGCAAGTGCAACTTCACGTAATGTCTACCCGGCCAGAACATTGACATGTTCTGAAAAGTGGAGCCTGTCTTTAAGAACCAAAGAAAAGCTACTTTCCTATTCACCTCATCAAAGATATTTATAAATTGATTGGCATGAAACTAATACATCTGTTGTAATTCTGTTCATCATTAAAAGCATTCATTTCATCAATGATAATCGACGAGTATAACATTGCTCATCATAAATACCAGGATTACGACAATTAATGATTTGAGCATAAAGAATAGCCAAATTATTTTATGAGGCAAGAAAGTAAAGCAGGTTATTCGTGGTTTTTGAACGCCTTTTTGCCATGTTGGGAAATATCAATGTTCTGGCCGGGAGAACATTACCTGAATGTATTTTGCCAATAATCCGCGGGGTGGCTACAAGCGAAGCGCTTCGCGTAAGCAAGGTACCATCGTACGAGGATAAAATTTTTCGAATGTACTTTTCAATCATATATGTTTCGTAACTGTTAAGAATTCTGCTAATGTATTTTGAAACGAAATAGGGTAAAAATAATGTTTTTCATCAAGTTCGCCCACTTTTATTTTTCTATAAATTTGAGAGAACTTTCGTTGATGTCATAACAAACCACAGAAAAATTGGCATGATGGATAATTCATATCTTCCAATTTTTTTTAAATATTTATTGTCTGCCTCGAAATTTTTCATTTTTGAATATTTGTATCGTTAAACAATGAGTGAATCACAATATGGTTAGTCTACTAATACTACTACTAATACTAATATTACCGATGAGAAAACCATATCGAATAAAAAAGTATCGAATCGTTTTGACCGAGTTCTTCCGCAAAATCAATTGTATTAGCGTTGAGAGTGAGCAAACCAGATCATTCCACAAACGAGAAGCAAGATTTCTTTTTGATGCGAGACTAACGCCACGAGAACCGGCGAGTAAATGAAAAATTTCGAGGCAGACAAACAAAACCATAAATGAATTGAAAGGAGGAAGACAAAATGGTTCTAGGTGACACTAAATATTCGTCGCAATCCACTGTTGTGCCTAAAACAATGGTCGATATTCAATATCCATGGTTCGATAAAATTCTTCATCAGTCATCCTTAAAAAATAATTGGAAGATATGAATTCTCCATCATGCCAATTTTTCTGTGGTTTGTTGTGACATCGACGAAAGTTCTATCAAATTTATAGAAAAATGAAAGTGGGCGAACTTGGCGAAAAAAATTATTTTTACTTTATTTCGTTGAAAAATACATTAGCAGAATTTTTAACAGTTACGAAACATAAATGATTGAAAATTACATTCGAAAACCTAAATATTCTTCTTCGACGTTTTTTTTGTACAATGCATCACTTTTTGAGTATAATGAATCAAAAAGAAATCGAAAAAATGTCCCGGTATCCAAATTCGAGAGTAAAATCAAATTTAAAAATCTAAAAAAAATTGTAGTCGCTTTTGACACTCGAACGAACTTAAAAACAAATTATGAGCCCATTTAAAAATAACATGATTTTTCAGTGTTTCACTTGGTGTGGAATGCTTCATATATAGCATTATTATTAATTATATATAGTATAATAGTAATTGTATAGTAATAATTATAGTATAATTACATAGTGATGTGTTTACATCATTTGAGCCACTAAAAAACAATTTACAAAAAATTCTACCAGATCCAGTGCCCTAACCGTATAAGTCCAGTTATTAACGTCACTCATGAAAATGCACAACTCTCTCATTTGCAAATAGCCCGCATAATAACGATCGTCATTTTTCGATCGAGTTCGAAAGGGATTTAAAAAAAAACAATTTTATAGATTTTAATAAAGATATTTTTATTCATTAAAAAAATATGAATATTAATATGAATATTAAAAATATGAATTTAGCTCGAGTCCCATGGGACTTTCGTTTGGCAGTGGGACTCGGACGGAGTGGGACGGCAAACAATTCAGCATCGAACTAATGGGTCCGAATTCCGAAGGAGAGAAAAATATATCTCTCACTGTCCTGGGAGAGTCTTTTGTCGTCGAGGAGCAAAATGGTTGCGTGACCCGAAGACGTTCATCGCAAGGGTCTCGTGCGAGCCGCTCGAAGAAGTAGCGAGGGTCAACAGACCCAACCAGACATCCATTATCTCTACGTATAGACACAATATGCGTGCATTCGAGACTTTGTATCTGTGGAATTTGACGTAAAACCCAACCATGCAAGTAACTCAATCTCAACTATGGAATTGCCAGGATATAAGTTCACTAAGTTCTCGTCCACGGGTGACCCGATTATTATCGAGTGATAAAATGTCAGGTTCCAAAACTGACGTTCCCATGCACTGAGACAGAATTGGCCCGTACGTAAAATTACAGGAAATGTGGATTGTATCGGATATCGAATGCAGAAGGATTGGGAAGAGATGAGACTAGGTCAAACCCTAAATTAGCAATTTCCGGTGGATTAACTGCAATGGAGATAGCAAGCGTTACTTTGAGAATGAATTTCGATGCTTTGAGTTTTCCACGTTTTCCCTTCGATTCAAATCGACCGCGTTGCGCATTAAAATGACATCTTCACATGCCCATTGAAGACTGACACATGACGTCTCTACTTGTACGGCTCGCACCCAGAAGAAAGATCTCGTACGTAACGGACATCAATAGAGAATTATGTGGAATATTGGATACAGAATAATTGGTAAAACGTGAAAGTAGGTGAATCAATGAATCATGATTTTCTGGAGAATCAACGCCAACGGAGATATCAAGCTTTTCAATTAAGTAAAATTGCATACGTTCCATTTGTAGATATTTTTGGACTTGGACACGTTCATTTCATATTAAACCGACGTCTCCAGATGTTGGTGAAAAACGCTGAAACGGCACCTCTACTCGTACGACGGGAACAGTCCACCGATTAATTCACTTCGGCCTGAATAATTGAGGTTTGTTCGGCAAAGGAGACCCGAAGTCGCGAAGCACTGAATTTTAAAAAATCAGCAACAATTCGAACACCGTGCGGTGGCTGGACTGGTGATTCACAAAATGATTTAAGGTCTATGCTGTGCGAATATTTGTGGAAAAATAATCATCTGTCGCGTGTAGTTAAAAAGCACACATAAAATATTAAGGATCGCTCGTTAAAGACTAAGAGTACCGCCATCAATATTATTTATTATTACTTTCGTAAAAGTTCATTTGCTAGTGAACGGCAACAAAAAGAAAAAGATTGAGAAAAGATTTTCAAGACGGCGAGCACGCGATTAAATTAAGGGACGATTATTTTGTTTGCTAGATTATTTATTTGGGATTTGGAGAAAAGGTATGTTATTAAGCATATATTGAACTTATTTCGTATACGTTTTTAACGCGTTTATTTTTATTTGTATTGTTATTTTATTCACTTCTTTATTTTTATTTAAGCCTTATAGAGAGCCTTATACATCCTCTGTATAAGGATCTGGAAAATAAAAATAACGAAGTTTTACAATGTATATAAATGTAGTTCTCGTTGGACGAGGCCGTTTACCGAGAAAAAAAAATCATAATACTGCGGGTGTTCAAACAAAGTGTAATTTCAGCGAAATTTCTACTTATATTCGAGGGCTTAAGGGGAAGATACGTTTAAGCGCGAAAAAAATTCGCTGATTTTCATGGTTTTACGCAAAGATTTCTTCACCATTTTTGAGACTTAGGGTATGTTTTATTACTGCTGTAGGCTTTTACATGGTGTTTTTTTTTATTAATCTTTAAAACGACCGTAAATGTCTTTGAAAAAAAAAGTATTGCAAAACGTAGCCATTTTTTTCAGAAAATTCAATATTTTTTTTCAAAGCGTACTATTTAATCGATTTTCAACATTTCTCACTCATTCTTGGTTCATATTCCGCGTATGAGTATTAATGAAAGAAAAAGCTTCGTTGGTTTTCAGATTAATCCCGCCGACGCTACGTGTCACGCCGTCTGACAACCGCCGCAGCCCATTTAGTAGACCAAGCTAACCTCCGCCATTTGAAAAATTAATTTAAAAAAATACCATGTAACAGTATGGTATTTTTGTATTTTGTATCAGTATGTCACTTTTGGCAATTCAAAGTAGTAATAAGACGTACCCCGAGACTCAAAAATGGTGAAGAAAGCTGTCCTTTCTTTTTAAATTATGAAAATCTGTAATTTTTTCGTCGCCTAAAGGTATATCCCCTTAAAAAAAACATTAAATAAAAAAAGACGACTTCGTACAACAATGACTACTGCAGTTACGGAATTTTTGGTTTTTTTTTCGAATTGAAAGTCGGAAAACTATAGCTAGAGTGATGATTCCGGCCAGGTCGAGAAAAGTCGTTTGGACAATAAGCAATTGAAAGTTTCAGTACACGTAAATCGTAGCGATACCTGCTCTCACTAAATCGTCTATAACTTGGTCAATGTTAAATATTTTAATTTCATTTTTTCACATAGTCTTGAATGTGTATACTTTGATAAATGGAGAAAAAATCTTTTTTTACCCGTCGCAGTGAAGTCCCACCTTAACAGTGGCTATAGTTCATTTGCTATTCAATTTAGAAGGATGAAGCTACGTTGGTGGAAGATGATTTTTCGTCCACCCTATCGGTATCACTCATCTAGTACCACAATCGCGCTGAAATTTTGCACAACCCTTCTTTTTACTATGTTAAGACAATTCCTAAAGGGGTTTTTGGCAAATCGCAATAGTTTTGGAGATATTGAATTTTTAAGTTTTTTTTTAACGCGCGCCGACTATATATATATATATGTGTATATATATATATATATATATATGTTATCACGCTCTCCGTTTGGTCTAAACAAAAATAATCACACAAAAATAATCAAAACCCTAACCCAAACCCAAACCGAAACCCAAAAACTATTGCGCCCCGCCAAAAATCCTTTTACGCTTACCTTAAAATATTGAAATAAAGGTTTGTGCAAAATTCCAACTCGATCGGGTGGGGGCAGGGGGGACCTTAGCCCAATTCCCTCTTTTCTCTAGCACCAAGAGATATTTATCGGATCAAATAATGCGATTCGATTTGGATGAATTATTCGAAATTTGGCGTATTCGCAACGTGTCTCTCGGTCCTCGGATGCGTCGAAGGTGCAAATTCTTGTAGTCTGGGCGTGGCAAATTGCTGCACGCGAGTGTCCCTAATGATGCGAACAAACGAGCGTGTAGTCGCGAACGTTCGGGCACCGGAGAAGAATATCACGAGATGCAGAGCGGACAAGAATACGAGCAGGCGTTTGCGGGACGAGTCCTCGCGTGGCGAGAGCGTACGTCGAAGAGTGAGAAACTGTACGAGCAGGATGACGCGTTCTCGTAGCGAGAAAGTGAGACAGAGGAGGCGATAAAATCCCAGGTTAGTACAGAGAAAATTGTCACTGAAACCGCTTCGGCACTGGGACGAATGAAATATACCACGGTGGAGTGTTAAAAATAAATGAAGGCAGTAAATTGCGCTATGGTATTTATTGGAATAAATATTTGTACCGTGAGATCGCTCTGAGCAGGAAAATAAAATCCAGAAATTTATTCAAACGTCTGTGTACTAGACGATTCAAAAATTAATTGCACGATACGATGTTCTCATGCGTTTCTTCTTCATGTGGAAATTCTGCGAAAATCGGACATTGTTTGTCGAGTAATGTGAAAATAAATTGTGACAGGATTATTGTGGAAATAGAGTAAAAAAACTTGTTTTTCTTATAAAATTTAAAATAGATAAAAATATCTATTTACTTTGAGACATCCTCGTTCGACAATCAGGACTTGAATATCGAATCGCTGCTGAATGTTTTTTAAATGCCATAGATGGTGCAAATAGGCGAGCGGGATTGAAAACTCGAGCAAGATTAGGGTAAAGGAACCAGATATTGGATACTTTTGTTGATGCCATATAGAAAAAGATGCTAATAATTATTGTACACACTACATTTGAATATTTTGAGTTGTATTGTGTTTTGCAAGAAATGACAGAAATCATGGTTTTCAAAAAGGTTGCCTAGCATCGGATATTCGACATAAGGGCCCATACTCCATTTTTCTTATATCTGATATTACGGGACTATTTTTATATAAAATAAAACAAAGCGTTTGTTGTTTTATAGCATCATTATCAAACAGCCAGTCTTCATGAGTTAATCTCTGATTAGGTAGGAACATTCTTTCACAAACGGATATCCAATATTAGGCTCGATCTTAATTAAGTATCCGATATTTGATTTGACATGGCCGAATGTATACAGTAATATTTTCTTCATATTGCTATTTTTGCGACGTTTATACAGTGTGTCCCCGAACTGAATGCGTTGCCCGAAATAGGGGGTCGGGGGTGAAATTCTGAGTCGATTGATATAAGCATGTGTGGGTCTCAGATCAATCCCTGAATTATTATCAATTTTTAAAGGTGGACCAATCAGGTACGCGCGATGAGCCGGCGGAGGTCGGAGCAGCGCGCCTACAGGCACGTATCGCTCACCGACGTCCGCCGGCTCATCGGGCGTACCCGATTGGCCCGCCTTTAAAAATTAATAATAATTCAGAGGTTGATCTGAGACCCACACATGCTTATATCAATCGACTCAGAATTTCACCCCCAACCCCCTATTTCAGAGAACACATTCAGTTCTGGGACACACTGTATATTTTTTAAGTAAAATAAATGTTATACTTCATAAAAAAAAACAAAGACATAAATCATTTGGAATTACGTCAATGACAACAACACTCTTTAACACGACAAATATTTCTTGCACCGGCGAAAATTAACATCAGTTCACTGTTGTGCCATTTTTGTTGGTGGGCAACCAAAAGTTTTGCAGTGACGACATCTTACGACTAGTTATTAGTGCATAAAATCGAAAACAGATGTCGCTATAGGAAAACTCGAGATAGTCCACCATCCAATATTAAGCATGCATCTGATATATGGTGCTTCTCCCCTACCGGCTAGTTAGAATAAATAAATCAATCAAAAGTTCGTAAATTTAGCGAGATTTATTATGGGAAGTCGTCATATCCGATCTTCTATTCGGTTTAATTAATTATTCGCAATTAAATAAATATAGAAACAAAATGCGTAAACATTTTCCGGAGATTTCCAGGATTGAATTGATATTGAAAAGATAACGGGGACTGAATGTTTCAATGGGAATTCTTAAGGGAGGGCTAAGTGAACACTCGTCTTGTTTCGTTTTTCTTTAAGCCAATAAGAAGTGTATTGCTTTCTTAATAAGGACATATTGTTATTTAGTATTTGAGATAACTGAAATTAATTTTTCATCGAGAAATATTAACAAATAGCTGAGCAGCTGCTGCTTAAAGTTGCCTCCTCAGAAATGCGCAGCGCAACGCACAGGTCGCTCTAATTACAGAAATAAAAAAATAAAAACCGTTCGTTGAAATACAATAATGCGCTCGATATGAATCTAAATTCAAAACTAAATTCGAAAATTAACGATTCAGTGACGTTTGAGAAAAAAACTCACTTTTTGAAAATAAAAAATTCACAAAATAAAAATAAAAAGATCACAAAATGTGATCGCGATAAGTTGAAAATTCGCTGAACTTCATTTGACGACGTACAAAATTTTACATTTCGAGAAAAACGCGTTACGGCGGGAATTAGTTCGCATGCTTACCCCTCGTAAAATCTGCAAAATTTGTACGAGAAAGATATGCAAATTTACAGTCGGTCGTGAAAGTGTAGCAAAAAATTTGTTACGATTGAATATATGTTACAGGTTTTTTTTACGTTGAATTCGCAAATTTTTCCTCACTCAATCAATGCGAATCAAGACCGGTCCCGTCTCGATAATTTACAGATTGAAAAAGAACGCAGTTGATTGAAATGTTACATGTGCACAAAATCAAGTGATTTTATGCACATGTAATATTTCACTTGATCGTGTTACGATTAGTTCGATATTAAAGTAGGAATATTTTTCAATGTTCATGGTGAAACTCTTCTTTCACTGCTTACTATGCACGCACTTAAGGGGGGGATACCTTTAGGCGAAGACATTTTTTTGCTAATTTTCATAATTTTTTTTAATAAAGGATTTTTCACCATTTTTGAGACTTTGCATATGTTTTATTACGACTTTTGACTGTTACATGGCGTTTTTGTCATTAATATGTGAAAATGGCGGAGTTATGGCACGGTCTTCTAAACTGCATTATCAAAACTGGCGTGACGTATAGCTGATAAACTAATCCACCGACTGTGATGAAATTTGGTACAAATCTTTTTAACCTTATTGTAAGGTTAGAATAAAATCCATTATAAGGTTCTTTATGAGGTTATATTAGAGCTTTAAGGTTATTATAAGGTTAGAATAGAATTCTTTATGCTAAGAGGTTATATCAGGTTGTATACTTTATTCTAACTAAATAAGGTTATATTATGTTTATAAGGTTAGAACATTTAGGGTCAAGACATGGCCCTAAATATTTTCAAAAATTAAAAAAAAACTATTTTTTATCGCAAAATATAGTAATTTTTCGGAAAATCCAATCTTTTTGTTCAAAAGCGGACCATTTAATCAATTTTCAACATTTCTCACTTCTTCTTGGTTCATATTCTGCGTATGAGTGTTAATGAAACAAAAATGTTCGTTGGTGTTTTTTTCAGATTAATCCCACTGATGCTACATGTCCCACCGTCCGACAACATCCGCCGCACTTAAAAAGTCCGTGCCACACCTCCGCCATTTTGAAAGATTAATGAGAAATACCATGTAACAGCTAAAAGTCGTAATAAAGCATACCCTAAGTCTCAAAAGTGGTGAAGAAATCTTTGCCTTGAAATATATCATGAAAATCAGCACTTTTCTCCTCGCCTTAAGATATCTCCCGCCCTTCAAGATTAAAATAAAACCTCGGATTGCCTACTCCGAAAACGTGGGAATATTCTGATTCAGAGACGACGTCGGAAGGTCAGGTTGACATTTGATCAAAGTACCAAAGTGTAAAAAATTGAACTCTCTCTCACGGATGTTATTGCTGGAAAATCTACGATGCTGGCGCGTTCACCTACTGCCGTACGTAAAACGCCATTCGCCTAAAAAATGTGTCAAAACGATTCGATTTCCCTCATGCGTGAACCGCACGACGCAATAACCGTATCATCGAAGCAATTAACGCGTTTGATTCAAGACAGCTCGCCTACTAATCGCAAATTGCGAAGATAAAGTCACAGCGGAGAAACATTTATATATATATATATATATATATATATATATTCCAACCTGTTTTTTTCCGATGGAATTATATTTGTGAAGATGTCGTAAAAAGCTTCGCCGCGTCTACGAGTTTTCCTTTCATTAGAGAGACGCTTGAAAAATTGTTCGGAGAACTCGATACTTTCTGACCGCAATGAATCCATAAACGCGAAGATCCTCTGCAGCGTATACGTTCATTCGTCGTTCACGATCTTCTGCACATTAATCATATACGAGCGAGAGTACTTTTCTGTATACCATGCTGTATCGCGGACCAATGCCTTCCTCATCGCCAACGCGATACTTACACGTGGGCTTTACATGATTCATAGGAAGAACTCGAACTGCAGAGACACACTTCGAACATTGCGCATATCGAAGCGAAAAAAATTCATAACCCGACAATTCCTCATTCAATAATGTTTTTGATTTTTTCGGAAAAGAATCCCGTCACTTTGAGGCGGTATTGTTGTCTAGAGTTGCTGTTTGGATATGATTTTTCGGATGGAATAACTTTTGGAGTGTTCGAGTTTTCTTACTGACATCGTTTGCACGTGAACCTTGAGGAATATGTACAAATGTTTGAAAAATTTGAAAATTTATCGTCATGTATTTTTGTGCGTTTGTTTGAAACGGTGCGCGAAAAACGCACTCAAATTGGAGACGTTGTGATTGAGAATGAGTGTTGTGATTTTTGGTACCAGATTCAACCAGAAGAATTACGAAACAGCGGCATGCTGAACTTTGATTATGATTTTTTTCTATTTTTCTGACCATTCTACGAGTATTATAAAGAAGAAGGAAAAATATTTGGATTTTATTCTGCTACCAAGGAGGGAAAACAGTGTACTGAAGGTGTATGCCAAATCTGAGCTCAATCGGCCAATTGGTTGTCGAGATATTGTGATTGCCGATTTAAAAAGCATCGTTTGGAGAAAAACGCTTTTGAAGTTGCTGCGTGTCGACTGCACTCCTCGAACGTACTCCTTATAATTTCTATAACCCGGCTAATCTTCTGACAAGGGACATCACCGAACAAGGAACATCATATGTGATAAAGCATTGAAAACTATTAGAGAAGTATTTTTTTTATTGGCGGTAAAACGTTTTTAAGGGGGGAAATCACCCGTCAAAGTAAGGCGTGTCGTGGGGTGGTTTTGCAGTTTCACCCACGAGCAGTGCACCAATCTGAATGAAACAAAACCCAAAATTCTTTTAATGTAAAGCGATGAAAAATCCACTATGGAATAATTGGAAAAGAATTGAACTAAGAGGTGACACGCCTTACTTTGAGGGGTCGATTTCCCCCTTAATATCGTTTTTCCGTAGATAAAAAAAAGGGTCTAATAGTTTTCAATGCTTTATCACATATATGAGTTTCAACAAAATCGGAGGCGGACACTTAAGTGATGTTCGTTGTAAGTGTCCGCTTTCGATTTTGTTGAAACTCATATTTGTGATAAAACATTGAAACCTATTAGACACGTATTTTTTTTATCGGCGGCAAAACGTTTTTAAGGGGGGAAATTACTCCTGAAAAAAGGCGTGTCACCTCGTAATTTAATGTTTTTGGATACTTCTATAGTTGATTTTTCATTGCTTCACATTAGAAGAATTTTGGTTTTTGGTTTATTCAGATCGGTGGACTGCTGGTAGGTGAAACTTCAAAACCACCTCTTGATACGCCATTCTTCGAGGGGTGGTTCCCCTCCTTAAAACTGTTTCTCCCCTTGAAGCATCACTTAAGTGATGTTCCTCTTCAGTCACATGCACCCGCAAACATCTTTTTTAAACGTAGTCTTCTGCTGATTTACCACACTTTGAGTGTTCGGCATGAATCCCTTAATTGTGTGAATTCAAAAAAGCTTCCTTCATAAGCCAAAAAAAACGTATTTGTTGTCATCAAATTATAATGCCACGACAGTGTTCTGTACTTTGTCACCACCATGAATTCCCGACCCTAAAGGTCAGTACAAATCTCGTGTGGAAGATTCCAGCCTCAGATGTGGAATTCTTTCTCAAACTTTCAGAATTATTTTCGAAGTGAGATACGTCATCACAAAAATCATCAAGATTCGAAAATGTTCGTCGCTCATCTTAGTTGTCACCTTTTTCCTTCCCGGTTTTCAAACGATCAGAAAAAACCGGTCACTTGTGATTTGACTTGACAATTGACCAGTATACTCTCTGCTCATGTCCCGGCTACTCGTTCTTCACGCTCATTGATGTTGAACATTCATCCGACCAATGTTGAATGTAAGGCGCTCATCCCATGTGACAGGTCGAAAAATTGAAAAAAAATTTTGCACAAATTACAAAAAATGTGTGCGTGTTATAAAGACCCGGCATAGCAGACTAATGGTGAGTCAGCATTTTCTTTGTGTAAATCGTACTTGAACTTTCAAACGCGTTTTTCTCAAAACTGTATTTTTCAAATTGACTTCCAAGATATCTCAAAATCCATTGAACGAATTCCGCTCAAATTTGTATGGTATAGTCAGCACATCTATAGTTCTCACCCGAACTAGAATATTTCTGATATCTGCCATAGTTTTTTTTAAGCTGAAAAAGTTGAAAAAAATAACGAAACTTGGAACTTAACTTTAAACCCGTGCCAAAAATTCAATTTTCGATATTTTTACTTTACTCTAGTTCCGGCGGTAGCCTCAGGTCCACAGATTAAAACGCCGTTTGATTTTTTAACTTTAAATGAGCAAAACGCCGGAATCATGGCAGCTGTCAACCAACTTTTTTTACACATGAGTGTCTTCCGAACGGTGTAAATTCGATTCAACTCGTTATTTTTGGTTGATAAAATTCCGAGGGACTGTGAACATGTTAATAAATGTGTGGTAAAAATTCAAAGATAGTGTGTTTCAATGGTTCGTCAAAAAAAATTCTAAAGAAAGGGAAAAATAGGTGTCGCATGGGATGACCCCGGTAAACAATCACTGCCTGGAGTATTATTTTAACTACTTTGAACGTTATTGCCAATAGAACATACGGTGGAAATCAATTTTCGGTAAAGTGTGGCAAAGGTGGCTGACTTATTACAGACTGTGGTCGTGTCACTTTGACCTATAGTTGCATTGCCAGGACCACTCGTACACTCATGCATAAATATATTTATATGGATGTATACGCACACGTGTACCTATATATAAATATATATATATATATATATATATATATATATATATGTATATCTACCTCAGTCTCCAGGTGGTACGCGCGGACACACTTCCTCGACCCTTAATCGTGATTTATGGTTTGTTCGAAATGTCTCCCTTCAGACACGCTACGAGACACTCATAGCCGTATTCTTCCGCCTCCGTTGTCTTTTCTCTCATTCGAATGAACATTCGAATAATCTTATGGGTTCGGCCCTGCCTTCGGATCCCCGCCCAAATTTTAAGGTCTTCCGCTTTCAGCTGGACGATAAAATTCTCCACAAAATTGTCAAACTTTTACCCTGGGGGAAAAACGGGACGAGACAAAATTCAAAGGCTAGTGAAGACCAAAAACGAGGGTTATTGATTTACGTTCGATAAAGTATAGGATATTAAGGTATATAAAAGTGCTCTTGGCTTAAGGGAGGACACAACTGTGACGGGCCGAAAAAAGGGCGTTTTTCCAATTTTTTTGTCTATTAGATTATTTATTTGGGATTTGGAAAAAAAGATATATTATTAAGCATGCATCGAACTTGTTTCGTGTAAATTTATATTTCAAAAATTAAAAACTACAAACGTTGTTAAGGTATAATAAAGCCTCTGCATAAAAAATTTGGTGCATTGGCCGGATCGATAGCCTGACAATGATTGGTCTAAAAAATAGAAAATAAAAAAGTTTTATAATCTATATAAATGTACTTCTCGATGTAGGTAGCCGTTTTTTGAAGAAAAAAAATTTACGAAGTAGCGGGTTTTAAAAAAAGTGTAAGTTTGACGAAATGTTTACTTATATTCGAGGACTCAAAAAATATTTTATTTCGAAAAAACTAAATAAAAATAAAATTGAAATTGGACAATAATAGGTAGAGTTATGATTCCGGCCAGGTCGAGAAAAGTCGATGGGAGAAAAACAAAATTGAAAGTTTTAGTATACGAAAATCATTTCCCTACCTGCTCTTACGAAATCTTCTATAACTTGGTCCATTTTCAGTATTTTAACTTGAAATTTTCTTCACATATTCTTCAATACGTATACTTTGAGAAAATCCAAAAAAAATAGATTTTTTATACCCATCGCAGTCGTGTCCGCCTTAACGACAAAATTCTAAATTAGAAAAGAGGACTGAGAAAACCCCATGCATCAAGAACGGAAAGATGGGAGATGGAAAAGATGAATGAAACAAGGCTTGAACCAAACTTTCTTTCGAGTCGTTATTAAAGGTTGATAAATTAAATCTGTAATAGAATATTTTGGATATTGAAAAAAAAACGAAGGAACCAGAAAATGGAAAAGATTTTTCGTTGGATTCCAACGATGCAAACTTCCACTTTATGGATGTTCAATATTAATCAGTAATTAATCGATACTCGGTACTCGACACTCATGTAGTTGATTAACTAAAGTTCTATCGATAGTTGGATACACACTTGATACTAAAAGTCGATCGAGTATCTGTATGGCTTCTCGATACTATCGATACAGAAATATTGAAACTTGCACATCTCTGGATCCACCATTCACCACGTTAAACGAATGTGAAGACATCGAATTTAGGAGAAAAGACGTTCCCAAAAGTCGTAGGTGGTCCGCCCAAGCCCATTAAAGATAAGTGACGGTTTTACACCTAGCGCGTAAGAAAACCCTTTTAATCAACTGACTACGTTTTTTCTTCCGCTATCTACGATAAAGAAATACTCATCGTTTGCTTTTTCAAAAGGACGTCTAAAAGGAACATGGTCGCCCGAATATATTCTTAAAGATGGAAACTTGATTTTTTATCGTATCCTACTCCTAATGCTAATAAATAACAAAATAACAACCTAAACATAACAATAAAAAAATAATTCCAAATAATAACAAAAATTCGTATGCATTTGTACTGTACAAAAAATATGTAAGAAATTCTCAAACGATGGCAAACGTAGAGCGATTTTTTTTTTCTTAATCCTGAATATCGTATCATTGATTTTGTTTTCTGCCACGACAACTAAAGTGGATAATCATGCAGTTGGAGGACTTTTCCGAAAAACGACGGAATTTTTTTTCACCATAAGCTTTTATTGGTTACCATTATTGATATTCCATCGAGGGAGGCTGACATTTTCTATTCATTCCATAAGTTATGGGGTTTTGAAGTTCCCGTAAACACGTGATAAAAAAGGGCATTTTTTAATATTTCGAAGCCTATATTGGTGGTGGGAGATGGGGTGGGGCGGATTTATAAAAAAAACCTTTCTGAATACAATGCCAAAGACAAATCGCGGCGGTCACTTCGTCCTCTCCCTCTGCACCCATTGGTACAATTGTAGTTCATTTAAATATATTTAAAAACTAGGTTTAGGGTCTTTAGGGGGGCTTTACCCCCTCCGCTCCCGCAAGGTGCTCTGCCCCTTGACCCTGCGGAGGGCGTCCACCCCCGGACCCCCTGCGTGGCCGCATCAGACACCTTCCACATATAACACACAAAAACAGAGGGGGGCAGGCGGTATTTAGGAGGGCTTCTTTTATAAATCCCCCACTCCCCACATTCAATATAGGTGTTCCGAAAATGTTCGAAAATACGATATTTTATAACCTGTTCTCGTGAACTTCAAAACCCTATACCTTGTTATGGGAGAGTGACCGCCACGATTTATTTTCGGCATTGCATTTAAAAAAGCTTTTCTTATAAATGTCCCCACCCCTCACCCCCAATATAGGCGTCGAAATATTAAAAAATGCCCTATTTCATCACGTATTTCCGCAAACTTGAAAACCCCATAACTTATGGAATTAATGGAAAGTGTCAGCCTCCCCAGACGAAATATCGCCCAGTATAAAGGAATAAACAAGTTCAGCGTGAAAAAAAAATTCCCGTCGTTTTTTGGTAAAGTCCTTAAACTGCATAATTACCCTAAAGTGAGATGAATGTTACAGAAATGGAGGCATATTATAAATAATTTGATTCATCAGTTTCGTAAAAAAATCATTTCATTTTTCGACTCGAAAAAATTAGCACTTTATATTTTCCCTTTAATATAAGTGGACCTGCCAATAGTTTCTGACATCTCACTTCGATCCTCTATACCATATATATCGCGCTAAAGGTTCTCCCATTTCAAAATACCCGAAAATTCAACTGATACGTTTCTCCGAGATTGAGCTTGATCTAAATTGAGAAAAAGCAACAATAAACGAAACTGAATTGAAAAAACATTCCTCTGTACCCCCATGGAAATTTATGTATGTAAAATATATGCAGAAAATATATGCTACATATATATATATATATCGGTCGCATATATAGTGACGAAAAATAGAATAATACGTGTATATTCAGTGTATATGCACCAAATATATGACGCATATATGACCCATATATTTCCGATATATTTTTCTGACCAAAAAAATATATGCTACGTATAAACACTATATATGATGCATATATGAGGCATATACGACGCATATATTTCCGATGTATTTTCAATCTATTTTTTTGTCAGAAAAATATATCAAAAATGTATGCGTCATATATGACTCATATATGCGTCATTTATGCGTCATATATGACGCATACATTTTTGATACATATTCCTGACAAGAAATATATGCTGTGTATAAACACTATTACAGTTAAACTTAATAAAACTTAAAACTTAAACTTAAAAAAACTTTATATATTATAATATCTGTGTATATGTGGCATATATGTACCATTTATGCAGTATATATGTGGTATGTATGCAGTGTGTATGCAACATATATGCTAAATATATGTGGGATATATGCAGGGTAAATGCCACATATATCATTGATATATGATACATTGATATACGGTAATACCACGCCATATATATATACAATACCATATATAAAAAAATATATATATATATACAATACCATATATAAAAACGTAACGAAAAATAGAATTTGGCACATATATGCAACATATATTTTCAATATACGGCATACATTTAACATATATTACAATTATTAATCAAATAAATTTGCAGTATATTTTTGCATATATAAATTTCCATGGGGGTATAAAGAGATTTGAGCAAACGAAAGTGAATTTCTTTTGTTCTCGTCAAAGCTACGCTTCTACGATACTCGTCGATTCGAGAATTTGAACAAGATTGAGGTGAGGCTTTAAATCACTCAGAGTCGGTCTCCTGACGCACGTGCTCGTTCTATATTTTCTCGCTGATGTTGTCCCAGCAATCAGCACTCTCCGTATTTTACATACCTACGTCTCTTTTCCCGTCAACAACGTTGGGCGTATCGGAGACGGAAGTCTCGATGGTGACAGTCGATTCAACTATCGGACATTTAAACCTTAGGTATCCGATATTGAAGGCGTTACAAATTCCGACCACCTCAAATGCTCTTTCTACCAAGTTCTCTGTCTTACGACGTTGAAGTTTGCATCAATGGAATGCACGGAAATTGATTTTTTATTAAAGCTCAAAAGCTTTTTTGACCGTGTAGAATATGAAAATCACTCAGACGTTTGTACGTCTTCTTATTAGAGATCTTCGATCTTGATCCGCAAAAAAAGAATTTGGATAATAATAAAAATCGAAAAATTAAAAATTAACAAAGAAATCGTTGCATTCCAGCGATGCAAGCTCCAATGTCATATTTTAAGACCAACCGGACCCTGAAATTCTAAAAATTGACGAAGTTACACCTATTTTAGTGGAACAGTGTGCGTCGGGTTAAGAATGATTTGCGTGTAACGAAAGCGGACATCAAAGCACAAGAACACTCAAAAGAGGCCCGAACTGCCCGCAGATTGCATAGATTGGGTGTGCAACACGATCTCGATGATGAGGAAGGACCCTCATATGGTGGCGGAATCGCTGACTAGCGGTAAGACGACAATCTTTCACAAGATCGTGTAAAACATGTACCAGAACTTTGAACGCGATTATCTCGAAAATACATATCTTGGCACTGCGGGATTGATATCTTGAGCAGCTTTCACACTATTGACGTGAATTTTCACAGTTAGCGTCCAACCAGTAGTCATTTTCGGTTCAAGATCGCATTTTATAATTGGATGAACCATTTGTTAATAACAATGACTACAGCATGCTGTTTCTCAAGAGAAAAATCAAGTTTTCTTTGAAGAAGCTGTCATTTTTTGTATTTTTCGAAATTT